>JANAVB010035018.1:5357839-5386968 GCA_029216955.1 Iris pallida | reverse complement strand
AGGCTGCAGTCTGCTACTCCAGGCCGAGAGGACTCTTCAAGAACACCAAAGTTCGAATCTTCATATCTTGGTCAAATCAAAACCAAATCTAGATTTTCAAAGCTAACTTGAGTAAAATTGAAATTTCTTCACATGGATGCATCAAAACCCACAAAAATCCAACCAAAATAGATCAAAACCATGTAAATCCGAAAATAGTTAAAACCTAGATCTAGAACATGGAGACTCCAAATCACAAAATGTCAAGCACTAATGTTGATCACCATGGCCTAATCTAGCTAATGAATAAATAAAATATGGTTCTCATGTGGTGGCAAGGTGCACTTGCCTATGGTGTTTGGTGTTGTGTAGAGGAAGGAAGAAGAAAAAGATGGAGAAATAAATGAGAGAAAAGAGGAGAGAGAAAGGTTGGTGGGGATTAAATGAGGGTTGTTGTGTGTGTTGAGGGTGGAGCATAGGCTAAGGTGTCCTAATGCATATTGAACCAAACCAAACCAAACCAATTCTCCTCTACAAAATAAAACCAAGTCATGTCAAACCCATTTTACGAGAAAACCCAAAATTCCACAAGTCGAGCCAAAATACAATTACAGGCCAGAATCTGAAAAAATAAAATACAGGTCCAAGATACATGCAGGCTTAACCAAAATACGTGTTCTGAGATATGGGTGTTACAACTCTACCTACCTTAAAAGAATTCCGTCCTCGAAATTTAAATCAAGATGCTAAAGGTGTAAGAGCCAGCTATACTATTTACCAATAAGCTACACTAAACAATCAATCAAGCAATCACACATGCAAGCAAGGGATGGAGGGCATAAGGCATAAGGAAGACGTTACCTTACGAGTCAAACAGGTAGGGATATCGCGATCGGGTGTCGTCCTCACGCTCCCACGTTGACTCACTAGAGAGTGATGACCCAAGCAACCCGGACTAAACTAATAGTCTTGTTCTTGAGTATTTCTCTTTTCGGTCCAATATAGACACGGGCCTTTCCTCATACGAAAGGTTGGTACCAACAACAATTCCGAATGGTCTAGGATATGGCTCGGGTCCGGGATATACCGTCGTAATTAGGACACATGGAATACGTCATGCACCTCACTTAACGACGGCGAAAGAGCAAGACGATAGGATACATCTCCTACTCGCTACAGGATATCGAACGGCCCTATATACCTAGGACTAAGCTTTTTCCGCACGCCAAAGCGAATGACGCCGCGGTTAGGCGAGATCCTAAGGAATACATGGTCGCCGATAGCAAACTCTAAGGGTCGACGATGAGCATCGGCCCAATGCCGCTGGCGATCTTGGGCAACTCGAAGACAATCTCTGATCCTTCTGACCACTTCAACTGTCTGGGCATCATCTCTGGACCGAGCATCTGCCTCTCTCCAACATCATCCCACGCTAGTGGAGATCTGCACTTTCTTCCGTACAGAGCCTCGAATGGTGCCATCTGGATGCTGGACTGGAAACTATTGTTGTACGAGAACTCCACCAGATACAGGTGATCTTCCCACGAACAACCAAAGTCAAGGGTACAAGATCTCAGCATGTCTTCAAGAGTCTGGATTGTGCGCTCTGACTGGCCATCTGTCTGCGGATGATAAGCTGAACTGAACTGGAGACGAGTTTCCAAACTCTCTTGCAGGTTGCGCCAAAAGTGTGACGTAAACCTCGAATCTCGGTCCGAGGTGATACTGACGGGCACACCGTGAAGCCTGACAATCTGCCTGAGGTACTTCTCTGCCAACTGAGCCGTTGACTGCCCAACTCTGAATGGGAAAAAATGAGCCACCTTCGTGAGCCTGTCAACTATAACCCAAATAGCATCTCTACCAGCTGGGGATCTAGGCAATCCAGTCAAAATCCATGGTCACATGCTCCTACTTCCATTCTGGAATCAGCAAGGGCTGAAGAAGTCCAGCGGGCCTCTGATTCAGCTTTAACCTGCTGGCAAACCAAACACCGAGAGACAAATTGGGCTATCTCCCTCTTCATGCCATTCCACCAGAAGTGCTGACGGATATCACGGTACATCTTTGTGCCACCGAAATGAATAGAATACTGCGAATTATGAGTTTGCCATGACTTCCTGTCTGATATCTCCACTGGGTACACAAAGACGAGAGCCGTGTCGAAGTATACCATCTTCATGAATGCACAACTCTGGCCTTCTTCCTGCCTCATACTCTGCTCTGAGCCGCTGAAGCTTAGAATCTGTAGACTGCGCCACTCGGATCCTCTCAACTATGCTAGACTGAACCTGTAGACTGGCCATCAATGCCACGTTGGAAGGAAAAAAACCACTTCAATTCCCATCTTTTAAAAATCTGCCAATAACTCTGGTTGCACCGTTAGGAAATAAACTCCGGCTCTCCGGCTCAACGCATCTGCTACAACGTTGGCCTTCCCTGGATGATACTGCAAATCCATATCGTAGTCCACCAGTAGCTCGAGCCATCTTCTCTGCCGCATATTAAGGTCCTTCTGGGTGAAAACATACTTCAGGCTCTTGTGATCAGTAAATATCTCCACTCTATCTCCGTACAAGTAGTGCCTCCACAACTTAAGTGCAAACACTACTGCTGCTAGCTCTAAGTCATGGGTCGGATAATTCTTCTCATGGTCATGAAGTTGGCGTGATGCATAAGATATTACCTTCCCATGCTGCATCAAGACACATCCCAATCCTCTGCCTAAAGCATCGCATTAAACTGTGAATCCTCCGGTCCCATCTGGAAGTGTGAGAATGGGAGCCGTTATCAAACCTTGCTTCAAATTCTCAAATGATTTTTGGCACTCTGCTGTCCAAGCAAACTGCACATCCTTGCGGGTCAACTGGGTCATCGGCACTGAAATCCTTGTAAAATCTGAAATAAATTGTCGGTAGTAGCCGGCTAATCCAAGGAAGCTGCGAACTTCTGCCACTGAGCTGGGTACTGGCCATGACTCGATAGCCACAATCTTCTGGGGATCCACTTCCACTCCTCCTCGAGTAATGATGTGACCCAAGTACAAAATACGATCGAGCCAGAACTCGTATTTACTGAACTTGGCGTACAACTGATGCTCCCTAAGCGTCTGAAGGATGACTCTGAGATGCTGCTCATGCTCTGCTTCACTCTTGCTGTAGACCAGGATATCATCTAGGAACACGATCACGAACTGATCCAAGTAGGGCATAAAAATGCGATTCATGAGGTCCATGAATACAGCCGGCGCATTGGTCGCTCCAAAGGGCATAACAAGGAACTCCCAATGTCCATAACTCGATCTAAACGCTGTCTTCGGGATGTCCTGTTCTCTGACTCTGATCTGGTGGTATCCTGACCGCAAGTCTATCTTCGAGAACGGTGAAGCCCCTTTGAGTTGATCAAACAAGTCATCTATCCTCGGAGAGGGAGAGGGTATCTATTCTTGATTGTCACTGAGTTTAAGGTACGATAATCTACATAGCCTGGACGAACCATCCTTCTTTTTCATAAGAAGCATCGGGGCTCCCCAAGGTGATCCACTTGCATGAATGAATCCCTTGGTCCTGAGTTCTTCAATCATTTTGTACAAAATCTCCAACTCTGAAGGTGCCATCCTGTAGACTCGCTCTGATACTGGTGCTATTTCGGGGACCAAGTCTATAGTGAACTCGATCTCCCACTCTGGCGGCATCCCTGGAAGTTCCTCTGGGAAGACATCTGGGAACTCTTCAACTATCCTAGGCAACTGCACTGCTGCTACTGCCATCCGCAATACTGGAGAAGATGGCTCCACCGCACCTCTGGAAAAGGAAAACTCTGGCTCTCCTGGAATGCTAAAAACAACTCTGCCAACATGGCAGTCTATCCTAGCATACTGGTTCCTCAACCAATCCATGCCTAGGACTACATCATAGTCTGCCATTAGGAATTCTATAAATCTAGCGAAAAACTCTCTACCGCTAACTACGATTCGACACGAGGAAAACACTCGATCTACTCCCACAAGACCATTACCAGTAAGTATATTGAGCCTCACTGATAATGACTCGGGCTCCAATCCTATCCGTGTCGTGAATCGTACAGACATGAATGAATGTGATGCACCAGAATCAAATAATACCAATGCTGGAAAAGAGTTGACGAGAATAGTACCTGCCACTACCTCACCTGGTACAACTTCTTCTTCCATAGCCATCATCATGGCCTGACCTCTAGCTGTGGGTCTCCTCTGCTGGAAACCTCTCTGCCTGCTCTGCACTTGGGCTTGGGTGTTGGCCCATTCCACGGTCACACCCGATTTCGATAATCAACATATACTTTAGTCAATACACAAAATATAGAAAATGCTGCTAACTATTTCAGGATGCATGAAATCATATTCAACGGACGATGTACTGCATAAATCAAAGCGTCAAAGTCATCAAAATCTTCTGAAGACTCTTTTCTACTTTTATTCTGTATTTTACATTTTATTGAGTCTAGGAATTACTTTGTAAAATCAATTATGGTAATACTGGCTTAGGGTTAAAATTGTCCTCCTTTCTAGAATCCTATTTTTACCCTTTCATATTTTCGGTTACAAATATTTCAAAAATATATTTCAAAAATATTCTTTTCAAATGATTTTACAAATAACCAAAAATAAGTTTGAAAACTGTTTTTACAAAAGATTTTTAAAAATATCTCCTGACAGAACTCCCAGCCGAGTTCGGCCCGAGTTCGGTCCGAACTCTGACCGAGTTCGGTCAGTTTGTATTCAAACTTCAGTTGCCTCCAAATCTGCGAGCAACGTCTATTTTGCGAGATATTTGCACCCGAACTCTGCCCGAGTTCTGCCCGAGTTCGGTTGATGAAAACACCTATAAATAGAGAAGAACTTTTACTTCAAATCATCAATTCATTCTTCATCTTCTCTTCTCTACTATTCAAGTGTTTTCTAAACGATCTAAGATTTTTAAATCTCACCTACACATCTTTTAGCCAAAAGCCAGTACTATCAGAGTTGATTTAGAGTCTTTTGGTTACTCAAGAGTTGTAAGAGGTCGTTCAAGTTTCAACAACTTTTTTGTTGTGGAGCTGGTCGTGCGCTCGCCTCCAAGCACGGTGTTGTGAAGCCGGTCGTGCGCTTGTCACCAAGCACGGTGTTGTAAGAGATTGCAAGCTCTCAGTTAAAGCTTGTGCCATAGTGGATTAACATCGAGCAAGAGTACTCGAGACTGGATTAGTCCTCTCAGAGGGATACCAGTATACATCGCTGTGTCACTGAGTTTGATTTTCCTATCTTATTTACTGTCTCTTACATATCTGCCATAGTTTAATTTTTAATTGGTGATTATTTTCCGCTGCACACACGCACTCTATTCACCCCCCCTAGACCTCCCCTATTTGATGGACAAATTACACTTACTGGAAAACACGTATGACTTTCTTTCTTAAGTCTCTAGATTTTGATCTTTGGTCAATAGTCATTGATGGGTATAAGAAACCACCACCTACAGTGGTTGAAGGTATTCTTATGGAAAAGCCGCATGACAAGTACACCGATGCTGAAAAAGCAAAGGCTAGTCTTGATGCTCGAGCCATCAATGCACTATTCTGTGCAATTGACAAAACCGAGTTCAACAGAGTTTCAACCTGCAAGACGTCTCACGAAATTTGGAAACTTCTTGAGGTAACCCATGAAGGGACTTCCCAAGTGAAAGAATCCAAAATTAGTAGACTGACTCAGGAATATGAATCTTTTAAGATGAAACCCGGTGAGTCAATTACACAGATGTTTACTCGTTTCCTTGATATATCTAATCCTCTGCAATCTCTTGGTAAAGATTACAGCAATCACGAGAAGATTAGAAAGGTACTGCGGGCTCTAACAAAGAATTGGAATCCAAAGGCCACAACAATTATTGAAGGAAACGACCTCACCATAATGTCGTTGGAAACTTTGATGGGCAAGCTCATGACCCATGAACTCGACTTGCAAGATTTTGAAGAAGCAACACCAAAGGAGAAAACTATTGCCTTCAAAGCTCATACAAGAAAGCCAACATACAATGATTCCGATGAAGAATCCTCAAGTGGTGATGAACAAGCCCTACTTGTGAAGAACTTCAGAAAGTACCTAAAGTTTACAAGCAGAAAGAAGAAAGACGTCCAAGAAAGCAATGAAGATGAAACCATATGCTTTGGATGTAAGAAGTCAGGGCACATGAAGAAGGACTGTCCAGCTACTAAGAAGAGCAGTCCATATGACAGATCAAGATCAAGCAGAAAAGCTACAACTGGTCAAAAGTATGCCAACACAAGTATCTGGCATGAAAGCGACGCCAGTGATTCTGAAGAAGAGGATAGACCCTGCGGAAATGCAAATGTCTGTCTTATGGCATTTGACAAGGTATCTTCAAACCCTCTATATGATGAATTTACTTTCGATGAGTTAGAAAATGCCTTTAGCGATTTACTTGAAGAACAAAAAATGTGCTTGACAAGTATAAGCAATCTCGAAAAGAGATTAAGGCATACACAACCGAGTTAGCTAGACTGTCCAATCTTATTCAAGATATTAAAGAGACGTCTACTACCGGTAATACGGAAGAGATAGCCAAACTCAAGGTAGACTATCATGAGGCTATCCTCACTATTCAAAAGAAAGAAAGAGATTATGGTAAGATGCAAAAACTGTATGACACAGAGAAGAGGATGCACTTAGTAACAGAACAGAGACATCAGTTATGACTGCTAAATATGAAGAGTCTATTGCGATTTCTAAAAAGTTAGAAATTAAGTTAGGCAAACAGAAAATGCCTGTGACACAGCCTAATTTTAGTCCAAATACAAAGCATACACCTAAGAGGACTAAAAACAAGAAAGCACAGAAGAAATACGAGTATCATCATGCTTTCACTTATAGGTTCTCCAAGAAACCAAACAAGCATGTGAACACAGTTTCAACCACATCTGGTTCTAAACTGACTTACACTTATTATGGTACACACGGACACATATCACAGTATTGTCTTGCAAGAAAGCTTGTTGATAATCATACTTTAGTCTGGAGACCTAAAGCTAATCAGCATGGACCCTTCAGAAAATGGGTACCAAAGGATTCATCTATTGTTTTGTAGGTGGACCCTCAACCCTCTCATGCTAGAAGCAAATGGATCCTCGATAGTGGATGTTCGCGACACATGACTGGTGATGCATCTTTATTCGCTACGCTATCGATGAAGAAAGAAGGATATGTCTCCTTCGAAAATAACTTGAGAGGTGATATTATAGGTAATGGTACTGTAGGTTTCTCCTTATCCAATAATAAAGGATGTTTGTCTAGTAACTGAATTGAAACATAACCTATTGAGCATAAGTCATTTGGCAGATAATGGTTATGGTATCAATTTTGTGAAAGATAAATGTACCATATATGATATGTCATCTGGTGATCCTGTATATAAAGGGATTAGAGAAGACAATATTTATGTTTTCTTTTTGGAGAATACTAATAATGCAGGAAGGTGCCTAGTAGCCAATCAAGATGAAAGCTGGCTATGGCACATGAGACTAGGACATGCAAACATGGATACTATCTCACGTCTGAACACAAAGAAGTTGGTAAAAGGACTCCCAGAAATTCCATTCAAGAGAGACATGGTATGTGCTGACTGTGAAAAGAATAAAGCACATAGGTCTTCTTTTAAATCCATCAACGCTGTAAGTACTTCGAGACCTTTGCAGTTGATTCATATGGATTTATTTGGTCCAAGTAGAGTCGCTAGTCTTGGCGGTAAACTCTATGCTTTTGTCATTGTTGATGATTTCTCTCGTTTTACATGGGTTTACTTTTTATCAAACAAAAGTGATACTATTTTTGAATTTCAGATATTTTGTAAAAAGGTACAAAACAAAAAAGGCTTCATGATTACTCGTATCCGAAGTGATCATGGTGGCGAATTCGAAAATTCTGATTTCAAAAAGTTTTGTGATGATAGTGGATATTACCACGAATTTTCTTGTCCTAGAACTCCCCAACAGAATGGTGTTGTGGAGCGGAAGAACCGTACTCTAAACGAAATGGCTAGAGTCTACTTAATCAGCATAATCTTCCTAAATATTTTTGGGCAGAAGCTGTTAGTACAGCCTGTCATATTTTAAATAGGGTGTTAATTCGACCTATCTCGAAGAAAACACCATATGAGCTTTGGTTTGGAAGAATTCCAAACATTTCTTATTTTAAAGTTTTTGGTTGTCGCTGTTTCATCCTGAACACCAAGGATAACTTGGGTAAGTTCGACTCCAAAGCAGATGACGGGATATTTCTCGGATATGCTGCTAAGAGTAAGGGATATATAATTTTTAATAAAAGATCTTTGATTGTTGAAGAAAGTATTAATGTTACCTTTGATGAGTTGAATAGTCATAGATCTAGTGACAGTGATGATGAAGATGCACCTACAAAATAAAGAAGAGTTCTGAGAAAGATCCTACCCAAGAGGCAAGAACTGATAAAAGTTCCGAAGATGCAGGAACTGAGAAGAGCCTTGTGAAAGGTATGGCCCAAAGATTCGAATCATTGAGATTCAAACCAGATCATCCAGAAACTCTCATAATAGGTGATGTATCCAAAGGTGTAAGTACTCGTTCATCTCTTAGAGATTCTGAAGTAGCAGCTAATGTAGCATTTATTTCACAAATAGAACCTAAGAATGTTGATGAGGCTTTTTCTGATGAATTTTGGATTTCTGCCATGCAAGAGAAACTTAATCAATTTGAGAGAAACCAAGTTTGGGAACTCGTTCCTAAACCTATTGGTCAATCGATAATTGGTACCAAATGGGTGTTCCGAAATAAACTTAGTGAAGATGGACAAGTTCTACGCAACAAAGCACGTCTAGTTGCACAAGGTTATAATCAAGAAGAAGGAATTGATTATGATGAGACCTATGCTCCTGTTGCTAGACTAGAAGCCATCCGCATGTTTTGCGCTTTTGCTTGTTTTAATGATTTCAAACTTTTCAAATGGACGTGAAAAGCGCATTTTTAAATGGTTATTTGAAAGAAGAGGTTTTTGTGAAACAATCCCCTGGTTTTGAAGATTTTCAAAAACCTGATCATGTTTTCAAGCTTAAGAAAGCACTTTATGGACTCAAACAAGCACCTCGTGCTTGGTATGAACGCCTAAGCGCCTTCTTACTTGATAATGGATTTTCAAAAGGCAAGATTGATACTACTTTTTTAAAATCCATGAATAATGATATACTTCTAGTGCAAATTTATGTAGATGACATTATCTTTGGTTCTACTAATGAACAACTCTGTCAAGAATTTGCCAAGTGTATGCAGAGTGAATTTGAGATGAGCATGATGGGAGAGCTGAACTTCTTCCTAGGATTACAAATCAAACAACACTCGAACGGAACATTCATCAACCAAGCCAAGTACACGAAGGACATACTGAAGAAGTACGACTTCGAGAACGTAAAGCCAATTGGGACTCCTATGGCTACTTCTACAAAGCTTGATGCTGATGAAAGTGGCAAACCTGTTGATCAGCGTAAGTATCGAGGTATGATTGGTAGTTTATTATATTTAACTGCTAGTCGCCCTGATATTATGTTTAGTGTTTGCATATGTGCACGATATCAGGCAAACCCTAAGGAATCACATCTTAGTGCCGTTAAGCGTATCTTCCGATACCTTAAAGGAACTTCTACAGTTGGCTTATGGTATCCCAAAACCAAATCCTTTGACCTTATAGGTTACTCGGATGCGGATTTTGCTGGATGCAAAGTGGACCGTAAAAGTACCAGTGGCACATGTCATTTCTTAGGAAAGGCCTTAGTCTCTTGGTTTAGCAAGAAACAAAATTCAGTAGCATTTCAACAACTGAGGCTGAGTATATCGCCGCAGGACGTTGTTGTGCTCAAATTTTGTGGATGAAGCAAACCTTAGAGGACTACAATCTGTACTATATAAATGTTCCTATTTATTGTGATAACACTAGTGCAATTAATTTGACTAAGAACCCTATCTGTCATTCACGCACAAAGAAGTACATAGAAGTTAGACATCATTTTTTGCGTGATCATCAACAACACGGGGATATTTGCTTAGAATTTATTGATACTGAACATCAACTAGCTGATATTTTCACTAAACCATTGGCTGAAGACCGTTTTAACATCTTGAGGCGTGAGCTCGGCATTCTTGAATTCTCGGATTCTTAAAACATATGGTAATTAAAACTGCATTTATAACTTGACAATTTATTATTTAATGAAAATTATTTTTGGGGACAAACTTACAAAGGGTATGTCTGTCACCACGGCTACGGTCGAAGTGAAGCGTACTTAAGAGTTCCCCGGTGAACCACCGTTAGCTGGGACAATCCCTATAGTTAACCCGAAAATGATAGCAGTTATTTAATAAACCAGTCAACTGTTATTTATTACAGTCTTTATTTACCTGACTGCTTTGACTGTCTCGGGAATGCAAGTGGCCGAACTCGGCCCGAACTCTGACCGAGTTCGGACCGAATTCGGACCGAGTTCGGTCGGCGCTGTGATGGTTCCAGAATCGAACAGCCGGCCCTAGCACCTATTTAATTCATCCTTTCTTCCACTTTTTCTCCACACCAAAACGTGGAATACTTCCATCTCCTACTAGAAATCCTTCCTCCTCCTTCTTTGCAAGGAATCGACAAAGTTCAAGTGGGCGATCTTCTTCCTCATGGCTCCGAAACGTCAACGAGGAAATTCTTCTCAAGGTGCTTCCTCCTCATCCGACTACACTCCGGCAAGTCTCTTCAGTCCAGCCAAACTAGAGATCCCGAGGAATATGATATCACTTTGTTTCCCGACAAAGACTTCTCCGATCTCTGGTTTGATTCTTTCTCTCTTCGTCGTATTTGTGCTGGAGCCTTCGTCAATTTTACAACTTTCTTTGAATATGCTCCTGTTTTTGATCAACTTGGATTCCGTGACTTTTTCGAGGTCCAAGATAGCATTTACGACAATGCAGTCCGTATGTTTTACTGCAATTTGCAAGTAAAACAAAACGGGAATTTCTATTCCTGTATTGCTGGACAGGAATTAGAATTTAGCGCCACCGATATCAGTAAATATTTTCACGTTCCTGATCTTGGTGATGCACTTGTTGACATCCACCATGTTCAATTCCCTGCCGATGTCACTTTAGCTTCCTTTAGGGAATTGATTTGTCACCCTACTCCTCCTCCCCGGAGAATCTTTTCTAGACATCTAAACTAAACTTTTTACGAGCTTCATCGTATGATTTTCTCGGCCCTTCTTCCGAAGAAAGGCTCTACCGATGAAGTTACATTTTTGGAACTTTCTGCTTTATCACATTCATTTTGGAATTCCTTTCTCCGTTCCAAAAATCATGATGTCTTGGATGCTCAGCTGCAAGAATGCAGGTAGGAACCTAGTCTTTCCTATGCACCTAGCTATTATTTTTCGACGTTTTGAGATTGATCTCGAAACGTGTGCCATTTCTTCTCCACCTGTTGAGTTGACCCGCTCTCGTCGGTTTCCTCAACCTCCTGGTGCTGCTCCTGCTGTCCCAGCTGCTGATGCTGAGGCCCCTCCAGCTGATGCTCATCCTGCTCCGGCCCCTGCCCCAGGACTTGATCAGGCATTCTACCAGCGGTTTGATGATTTCGTTGCCGTTTCCACGCAACGTTATCAGGACTCCGAGTTCCGACACATTTCTCAGGCCCAGGTGCTGAGAAACAGTATTGCCGATCTCCACTACAGCCTGGTTCAGGATCCAGTCCGTCCACTCACTATCCTTCCACACCCGGCTTTCCCTGGTCCTCGTTTTACTGATGAGGTCACTTTTCAGTATTTCGACCCGACCACTGCCTATTTCCCTCATGATCCTCCCGGTGCGGACGACCCAGCGTTGTGATATGGATTCAGCCATGGGATAGTGGATTTAGTTTTGATTAGTTGATGCAGTTTATGTAGTAGTTTTTTTATTTCATGTCTAAACTGTTTCAGTTAGACTTTATCAGTTGTACTTTTTGGATTATTAGTGGAACCTCTATGATATTCACTTTATTATAGTTCATTTTATTCCAGTTGTCTATGCTGTGATTACTTCTTTTTACTTCACTTTGTCGTGTCTACTCTATTGTTGGCTTCATGATTTACGGGGGAGCCTATTCATTTTACTACTTGACAAAGGGGGGAAAAAGAGTATACCAAACGCATATCCAAAACAAAAACAATTCAATTTTCAGGTTTTTTGTTATTTTGTTCTATTTGATATAAATATATTTTGGTATAGACTCAAGTTTGTCAATTATCAAAATGGGGGAGATTGTTGGCCCATTCCACGGTCACACCCGATTTCGATAATCAACATATACTTTAGTCAATACACAAAATATAGAAAATGCTGCTAACTATTTCAGGATGCATGAAATCATATTCAACGGACGATGTACTGCATAAATCAAAGCGTCAAAGTCATCAAAATCTTCTGAAGACTCTTTTCTACTTTATTCTGTATTTTACATTTTATTGAGTCTAGGAATTACTTTGTAAAATCAATTATGGTAATACTGGCTTAGGGTTAAAATTGTCCTCCTTTCTAGAATCCTATTTTTACCCTTTTTTTTGGTTACAAATATTTCAAAAACATATTTCGAAAATATTCTTTTCAAATGATTTTACAAATAACCAAAAACAAGTTTGAAAACTGTTTTTACAAAAGATTTTTAAAAATATCTCCTGACAGAACTCCCAGCCGAGTTCGGCCCGAGTTCGGTCCGAACTCTGACCGAGTTCGGTCAGTTTGTATTCAAACTTCAGTTGCCTCCAAATCTGCGAGCAACGTCTATTTTGCGAGATATTTGCACCCGAACTCTGCCCGAGTTCTGCCCGAGTTCGGTTGATGAAAACACCTATAAATAGAGAAGAACTTTTCACTTCAAATCATCAATTCATTCTTCATCTTCTCTTCTCTACTATTCAAGTGTTTTCTAAACGATCTAAGATTTTCAAATCTCACCTACACATCTCTTAGCCAAAAGCCAGTACTATCAGAGTTGATTTAGAGTCTTTTGGTTACTCAAGAGTTGTAAGAGGTCGTTCAAGTTTCAACAACTTTTCTGTTGTGGAGCTGGTCGTGCGCTCGCCTCCAAGTACGGTGTTGTGAAGCCGGTCGTGCGCTTGTCACCAAGCACGGGTTGTAAGAGATTGCAAGCTCTCAGTTAAAGCTTGTGCCATAGTGGATTAACATCGAGCAAGAGTACTCGAGACTGGATTAGTCCTCTCAGAGGGATACCAGTATACATCGCTGTGTCACTGAGTTTGATTTTCCTATCTTTATTTACTGTCTCTTACATATCTGCCATAGTTTAATTTTTTAATTGGTGATTATTTTCCGCTGCACACACGCACTCTATTCACCCTTCCTCTAGAGGTGCTCAACGATCCAACATTGGGTATACTGCTGCTGGTTCTGCTGATAAAATGCCTGGGCCTGAGGCAACAATGGCCTCGGGTACTGCTGCTGCTGCACAGGTACTGGTCCCCTAACCGATGGACTGGTTAGGTTGGAAGAGGAAGAACTACCCCTATTCGGGCAGGCTCCTATCTTGTGATCTGCCGCTCCACAAGCTAGGCACAATCCTTGCGCCCTACGATAATCTGCCACCACATGGCCTGGCTTCCCGCAATGAGAACATCCCATCGCGGAAGTCTGCTTCTGCTTCTGCTGATGCGGGTACGTCGGGGACGAATGCTGAACCGACGTCACTGAGGCCGCCCGCCTCGGAGTTCCAATGGTCAAACTTCTAGCTGCCGGGACTGGGGCTGATGATTGGTGCATCTGACTGTGGGACCGCTTCCTACCTCCGGTCCTATCCACGATCCTCTGGGAGGTGTACTCATGCCTCCTAGCTGCTCTCAAAACTGCATCGAACGTCTGGTGCTCGAACTGCTCAACTGCAAACAAAATCTCCAAATACAGTCCTTGCTGGAACCGCTGGGCCCTATCAAACTCGGTCGCCACCAAGGTGGGGACAAACCTATTGAGCCTAGAAAACTCAGTCGTATAGCCATCGACTGTTCTGCCTCCTTGCTTCAAGTTGGTAAATCTGGTCTGCAGGTCGTACCGAGCCACAGCATCGAAATACTTCGTCTGGAACCTCTCTCTAAACACTGCCCAAGCAATGGGTGCCACTAATCCCATGGCTTGCGCCGCCCACCAACTGCGAGCCAAGTCCAAAACTGCAGGCGTACCACCGCCACTTTCTCATTCTCAGGGGTCCTTGCTGCTTCCAGAACCACCTCGGTATCCTGAGCCAAGCGTCCGCGGCAATCGCATCCTCGCTGCCGTCGAAGAAGGGAGGGTTCAGGCGCTTGAAGCTGTTGGCCGCGCTGTTCCCTGGATGACCGCCTCTGGTCAAAGCATCTGCCACAGTCTGTGCAAGGCGTCTCCTCTGCGATCCTGGAAAGCTATCAAGGTTCTGATGAGACCTACCAAGGTACCATCATCAAGTTCCACAGGCTGGACGGGCCGAACTGGGGGTTCTCCTCCAGTAGGTATAACTCTGGAGGCTACTCCGGAGTGCTGGGCTTGATCTCCAGGTTGCTGCTGGTCCACGGGAGGTGCTCTTCCTTCCTGATCGGCAGGGTCAGGTACAGTGCCGCTGAGGAAGACGACACAGGGAAACAATAAGGAAGGACCAGGACAAATCAACGATACAAGCATGTAATCAGGGCAAGAATTCCAGAGATTTGAAAATACGGGCGGAGATCAAGGGCGAATACTGATTGAGAAATCTATTCGGTAAACCCTCACATATCTTGATTCACAAGACCTGCATGGGCCACCACTTAAACCATGTCACGCCCCAGAACCAGAATACTGGAGAGCGGAGGCGAACATAGCCAGCTACGTATATTGAAATGAAGTCTATCTCGCTATACGGTCACGGCTGTCTAGATATGAGGGTTTACTACAAGCCAACAGTCTGTTAAGGTCAAGCCTACCGTCTCAATCTCAAGCAAATAATATAATCACAAGATGTTTGACCACCAAATATACAATAAAAGGCGTCCTAAATATTACCTATCAGCTGATCATGAAGCTAGTCGTACAAAATGCTAGGACTAGCAAGAGTTAAGTTATACATGATCAACCCTAGGATTTGTTAATTATGTTTACAGTCCGTAGGCAGACAGTAAGTAAAAGTGCATCGAGCTAACAGGTGCTCATCGGCTAAATGCCTCAAAAGAATAAATTTACAATAGAGTGAGCAAAACAAAATAGAAAACCCACTCGTAGCCCGGGTTCTTTCTAGTCGCCACCATCGGGCTGGAGGTTCGGTAGATCCTCGGGGGCTGCTCTAAAATCTGGCCACACAAAACTAGCTGGGTCAAACCCCAGAAAGAGCAAGTGCCACAAAGGAGGCTACGAAATAAGAACAAAAGCCAGCATATCCGAACATAAGAAATGAAAGAAAAGTACAAGTAATAAAGAGCACGTCAGGATAATAAACGACTAGGGACGTGGAACCATTCTGGGAGCCAGGTTACAACCCGTAAACCAAACAAGGACCGGGATTGTAACCCTTCGCCTGAATAGCTCCTTGTCTCTACCCAATTATTGTTAAAGCAAGTAAAAGAATCATGTTCAGGAGTACCAGGTACAGGGACTAGACAAGACTTAGACAAGGCTGGACTCCATCCATTCATAAGCGGCCAAGCAATTACTACGGCTTACTACTTTAACTAACTAGGGTTGTCACAAGCCTAATTACTAACAAGATGCAATGAGAATTTCCCAGTCCCAAGCCCTGCAGACCATCCAGTTATCCTTCCGCAGGTTGAGAGTATGGTTGGGTACATCGCCCCGGAGACGATATACCCTTAGGTGACTTAGAGGGTACAACACATGACAGTGTGCTGGAAATGTGCTCTACTCGTCGGCAAGCTATAAGTCCAATTAAGAGCGCCCAGATAACGAGATTGCCTGTGACTGGAAATTCTCCATGAACTATAGTTTGATCTAGTCATTAGCCTAATCCATATTCGGTATGAATCCCTGACCGTGGGAACCAGGGAGTCACGTCCTAGACATGATACAAGACAAGACAAGTGGATTGCACAAGCAAGCAAGCAGGAACACCCACGTGTCAAGTTGACTATACGAGTCAAGTTAGCCGTCGCAACATTATCAAGATAAATCATGTCAGGGTACTTGTCAGGAGTGCGCCACGACGGGCCACTATCATGTCAGGTTGGTATTCAGGAGTGTACCACTACGGGTCACTGTCGTAAGGATATGAAATGGGCGTAAGGATATTAAGTAAAATCAAGTTCATGACAAAAGGCGTAAGGATATAAAATGGGCATAAAATATCTAATAAAATATCAATATACATGGCTATAGAAGAGCCAAGCTTAAGAAAAATAAAACCAAATCTCTATGATTGGACAGATTGCGCAAGGGTCCCTGGGGTCGGGTTGCGCAGGATTCAAGTACGTCAGGGGCCAAATGCGCAGGAGTGAGCTGCATAAAAGTGGCTTGCGCTGAGCTGGTTGGCGCAGGGGTCAGATTGCGCATGAGAACTGCGCATGAGCAGACTGCGCAAGAGTCCCTGCACGTTGGGGTTGAGCGCAGTTCACCATGGGGCAAGCTGCGCGGTCGCGCTGCGCTAAAGAGCGCAGGCCGAGAGGAGGATGCGCAATCCAGCACTGCGCTAAAGAGCGCAGGCTGCAGTCTGCTACTCCAGGCCGAGAGGAACTCTTCAAGAACACCAAAGTTCGAATCTTCATATCTTGGTCAAATCAAAACCAAATCTAGATTTTCAAAGGTCTAACTTGAGTAAAATTGAATTTTCTTCCACATGGATGCATCAAAACCCACAAAAATCCAACCAAAATAGATCAAAACCATAAATCCAAAAATAGTTAAAACCTAGATCTAGAACAATGGAGACTCCAAATCACAAAATGTCAAGCACTAATGTTGATCACCATGGCCTAATCTAGCTAATGAATAAATAAAATGTGGTTCTCATGTGGTGGCAAGGTGCACTTGCCTATAGTGTTTGGTGTTGTGTAGAGGAAGGAAGAAGAAAAAGATGGAGAAATAAATGAGAGAATAAAGAGGAGAGAGAAAGTTGGTGGGGATTAAATGAGGGTGGCTGTGGTGTGTTGAGGGTGGAGCATAGGCTAAGGTATCCTAATGCATATTGAACCAAACCAAACCAAACTATTCTCCTCCACAAAATAAAACCAAGTCATGTCAAAACCCGTTTTACGAGAAAACCCAAAATTCCACAAGTCGAGCCAAAATACAATTATAGGCCAGAATCTGAAAAAATAAAATACAGGTCCAAGATACATGCAGGCTTAACCAAAATACGTGTTCTGAGATATGGGTGTTACACTATGATGGATTACTGCTCCGGTGTTTGTCAAATGCGGAAGCCAAAGAAGCCTTTGCGTGAAGCTCACGACGGCGTTTGCGGGGCCCATCAACCTGACCCAAAATTGTAAGACCACGTTCGTCGGATGGGCTATTACTGGCCTACGATGGTAGCAGATGCGATAGACTATGCAAGAAAATATAAATCTTGTCAGGTCCATGCAGATTTCATACAATAACCATCCGAATTCCTACATCCGATGGTGGTATCCTGGCCATTTGAGGCATGGGGAATGGACATCATTGGTCCGATCACCCCACCTTCATTCAGAGGACACCACTTCATACTTGTAATTACAGACTACTTTTTCTAAATGGGCGAAAGCTGTTCCGCTTGCAGAAGTGAAGACATCAAATGTGATCAATTTCGTCAAGCATCACGTCATATATCGCTTTGGACTATCTCGAAGGATCATCTACGAATGGTCCGCAGTTCGCGAGCCATGCCTTTTATCAGTTTTACGACAAACACTAAATTCAGAATGTTGCTTCAACACCGTACAACCCGACGGCTAATGGTGTGGCTGAAGCATTCAACAAAACTATAATCAAGCTTCTCAAGAAGTTCATGTCCTCAAACAAACGCGACTGGAATAAAAGCTTGGCGAATGCTTATGGGCTTACCGTACTACAGTCCGGACAGCCATGGGAACACACCATTCTTTCTGGTATCCGAAGCGAGGCAGTTCTCCCCTTGGAAACTCAAATTCCTTCGCTCCGTGTCGCCCTCACTTACCGATTAACGACGGATGATAATTACCGTCATCGGCTACAAGAATTGGAGGCATTAGATAAGAAGCGTCTGCTAGCTCAACAACGAATCAAGCTTTATCAAGCCCGCATCTCTGGAGCTTTCAATAAAAAGGTCAAGCTAAGAACATTCCAAGTAGGCGATCTCGTCTTGGCAATTCGGAGGCCGATGGTTATGACTCACAAAACTGCCAGCAGTTCCAACCAAATAGGAAGCCTATTTATCATTGAGGCTGTATTCTCCAATGGTGTGTACCATCTCGCAAAGAAAAATGGAGACTTGCTCATGATGCCCATCAACGGCAAGTTCCTGAAGAAATATTATATCTAAATGACACCCTCTGTATCAACCGGGTTGTTGAGTTATGTACCCTTAAGTACCACTGAACTTACACTGTGGTCACTACAAATGAATCCATATCGCATCTTCTGGATGTAAGTCATGTATGATCATACCTCTGAACCTTCCTAAAAGTGCATCTTCCTCATAATCTATTACCCGTGCTTTCAGTGCATAAAAGGGTAACAGGTCTACAAAATTCCCAAAACAACCATGTCGATGTAATCTCTGAGTTGTTTCTCTTCCATCACAAACAAATCACCCCTTACGTAGAACTTCCACGTCCATATTACCTCTGAGTTGTTCTATGTATTCTTCGTTGAGTCCACTCCTGCCACGTCCTCATTACCTCTGAGTAGGAAGACTCCGTTGTAAAACCCTCATATTTACCATCCTCATTACCTCTGAGTAAGTATGTTAGTTTTCTCTGACTTATTATCCGTACCCAAAATCAGGGTACGCCAAGGGTAATAGGCCCACAAATGTTCGCAGTTGACCACAAATGTCCACAGTTGACCACATATGTCCACAGTTGACCACAAATATCCGCAGCTGACCACAAATATTCGAGCTGACCACAAATGCTGTACTAGGTTCTTTAGTACATGCGCCTCTTTTTTCACCTTCACATGCCTCTGGAGCCCAGCTGTTCCATGGCATTCTTTCGCCCAATACCAAGAACTTCTATGTCCACCTTACCACGGAGTTGTTCTAAGTATCTCTATCGAACTTATTATCCATACCTAAAACCAAGGTATACCAAGGGTAATTGGTCCACAGAAAGTCCCCCAGTGGGGCAAATACCATAATACCAAAGATACGGTACAAGCACAACAGATAAAAGATGATGTAAGCATAGTCATTCATTTAAAATCAAAAGTACTACATTTTTGGGACCACATCCTGTTGAAAAATGGAGGAACATAATAATGAAAGAAAGAAAAAGTCGATTATGGTTCGGTGACACACAATTCTCTGAGCTAGGCCTTCAGCTTGTCGTCGACCGCTCAATCCTCAGCATGGCCCGGCGCTCAGCCTTTTGAGTCAACCTCTATGCATCCTCCAGATGTGCATGTGCCTGCCAACCGTCTTCAAGTTTCTTCGGTGCACGCTCCAAGGCATCAGAGGTTCGGGTGACCTGGTCGGTCTCCGGAGAATTAGCTCCTTATCTTTGTGGGAAGCCTGGAGCTCAGATTCTAAAGAAGCTAATTTCCTTGAAGTTGGAGGATCTGTTCGTTGGTATCGGCTATCCCACGAGAGGCAGCCTCTTCGAGCGATACAGTCCTCTCTTCTGCGGCTTACTGATCGTACTTCAGAGACAAATCTCGAAGGTCCTTCTAGAGCAGGCTTGGATGTATCCCGTACCGCCCTTACCTTTTCGGGTGTTATAAGGAAGGCACGCTCCCGATCTATTGCTAAAGACAGATCGACCTCGCAGTCCTTGAAACTGAGCCACGAGCTGATCAGCTTCTACTAATTTGGGTTCCAGGAGCTCGACCATCCTTGTCCCGGGGAGTGTTCTGAGGAGTTCAATCTGACCGCGGGCACATTGCCGAGACAATGTAAAAAATGTCCTCCTCTCCAGGGCAGCTTTGACCCCTCATTTCAGATGGCGTTAGAAACTATCAACCACGTCCTTCGACGATTCATCCAGAACTTTCGAAGAAGACGTGTCAAAGAAGAGTAGCTGGAGAGTTGAAGATGTTGTGAGGAAGATGCACCAGAACTTGACGCCCCTATCACTAGGAAACAAGTTTCCGAGCGATAGGACGCCTGAATAGCAGTCATCTCCTCCTCTGCAGCCCGAAGGATCGGATACTTGGCAAGGTAGAAAGGCCGACCTCAGGTATTGGAGCCACATGAACCAAGAAGGGTACAGGGACCATTTTTTCCCACCCCGGCCATCCCTCTACTTGTCCTCCTGAACTTATCCGGCAGGAGGTCCCTCGATATGAGTTGGAGGAGGAGGAGGCATACTTTCTTCCCTAGATCTCCTCTGGTGACTTCTCCCCGATAATGTCCGTCGACCGCGAAGGAGCAGGACCTATATGTCCGAAGCAACCATCGATCAACTTAACCCAAGGATATGAAGATAGAGCAAATGAACCTCCTCACTAGTCAGACATGACATAGCTTACCAGGGAGGGTTGCTGAAGCTGAGGCTCACTCACAGCCACCGTATCCTCTTCAACGGCGACACTTGAGCTGGTTGCAGCTGCTTCAACTGCCCCAGCCGCCCGGTGGATATAATTAGGTCAACATCGACCGGCTGAGGTTCAACAACCTCGGGGATTAGTTCAGTAGAGCCCACATCGTCCCGGGTTGAGATGTCAGCAGCGGAAGGAATCTCAGCCGTCGTCGGGACGACCCTGGTGGAAGTAAGCTCGGCAGTCATAGCACTAATTAAGGCGACTATAGCCGGGTCAACCTCAGAGGTGGTAGCCAGCTCTGAGGAGTTCACTTCTCCCACACCTACAAAAAAAGGAAAATGATCAGATTATATTTTAGAAAAGATGAACAAAAAGGGGATCGTAACTCGATTCACCTCCGAAACGGCATCACGTCATCACTTCTCTCCATAATGATCGGCCCGCGAGGCTTGATCGCAGCCCATTTTCGGGAACAAGTCATGCCACCGACAGAGGATTCACGCCTGCTACATTTTCGTGAAAGACTAGGCGCAACAGGGGGATTCTCTGCCACCAAATCATCTACAGGAGGAAGAGACAAGTTATCAGGGTCATCCTCTTCGTCCACGTTGACAGACTCCGAGTCAGACACATCAACTGTCCTCCCCTTCTTGGTCCTTGGCTTCTCCTCCAAGCCAGTACCAATAGTGAAGCTGATACTTGGGTCAAAATCTCTTGGGGGCTTATTCACTATAACATGGTACAAGGCCGCCATGTATAAAATATGTTCTGACTCATTAGCATCGGGAACGGAGAAGGTGGCATGGGTGTGAACCGCGCTATAGTAGTGCCAAGCCCGGATGTCGTCAAGAACGCTACCCTCAATACCCAGACAGGAGCTAGAATTGTCCAAAAACATTTGACTGTACCCAAATTATCGGAGAATCGGCTGGATAAGTAAGGCTCCAAAAAGATAGAATTACGGTTACGATACACCAGATGTGCAGGACGATGTTCTGCAACCAGAGAAGCATCTTCTCGGCAAGAATTAGGGAGACACAGCACACCATCAAGATGTACGGCTCTTACTTTTTCATCAGTAAAATGAGGAACAGACACAAAAAAGGAGTATCTGTCCACTCGTGCCAGCGCCATCTGACAGGCTGGCATGGTAGTGTACTTCCAGGGCATACGGCGGTACTGGAAGATGAAGGCATCATCAGCAGTCACGTCATCCTCTGGGCCAGGCCTCATCAAAGACTGGTGCATCGATAGCCATCCCATCAGATAATAGTAGGGCAGCTCGATTCGTTCAAAATCTTTCGCGTATCGCGAGCGATGACTTTGGACGAGAAGGCACGGAGGCCACGATATATGCTGCATACCATGGCAGGGAGTAGAGCTAGTCTGGCCCCAAAGACTAGCTTCACCGTAGGAAGGATCAGGTTACGGCTGATTCTCTCAATAACACCAGTCCCTTCCGAAACTACACAGTTCTGCTGCCATACCATCCAAAATACCGCCAGGAGAGCCTTATCAGACATCTTCTGGGTATCCTGATAAAAGTATTAAAGGAGTCAGATTGGTTCCCAAATCTGTCACCCGTGGTTTTCATCCTCTTGGCAGTCGACACCTGGTTCTACACTCCTCCCGGGTTCGAGGACTTCGGGGAAAACCCGGCCTGAGGCGCCTAGCTTAAAAAGATAGCTGAGCCAGGTCTTGGTATGAGAAGGTTCCTTCCGAGCTATCGTTCTTCTTCTTTGACATCTGCTGGCACGTACTATGGTGATATAGTAGTTCCCGATAAAAGCCACAAAGCCCGGAAACCGTTGCTCTAATTCCTCGAATTCTTCGTGTCGTAGGGGTATACGTTCAAAAACTTCATCTTCTCAGGGCAGCTTGGAGACTTCGCGCATCTCGTGGAGAGCGAGTCCCATTTCCCCTCAGGTGTAAAGAAGGTCCCCGTATGACGGTTGTACATCTCAAGAAGAGCCATGAACAGCTTCTTGTTTATAGGCAGACCATAACAAGTGTCCCGTATGGCATGATAAAGACCAATCTCGAGCAGGAGATCCTTGTATGTCCGTAAGATCCATGAGGTCAAGTTGATCCATGAAGGGGTGGGGTTCATCCAGTTCAGCAGCGATAGCCGACCAGTAGGGTAGGATCCCTTTTCAGTAATCTGGTTCATAAAAGTGTCAGCTTGGGAGAACCGAAAGTTGGGACCTTGCACATTTATAAAACTGCCCGGGGCCAACCCCATCACAGAGCGGCTGATCTGCATCTTTCTTGCAACTACCGACCTCGACATTTTATTATAGTGAATATCACCCACGAACATCCCTACTGGCTCAGGGTTAGGGAGTCCACCATTTTTCTGTCAATTGGCAGCATGTTGAACCAAGACAGTGGCAAGTGATCCATCTGAAGAATGTGGATCGCCATCCCGTTGGAAGAAAAACTCCAACTTTCAGATATTCTAGAACGCTAGAGTTCTTCACAGTTAGGGCATCCCCAAAGAGGAATGCAGGCTTCAGATGTGTGCCCCTAGTTTTCCCGAGTTCATCATGCCCGAGAGAAAGAAGAAGGATTGGTTTCTGATATCCCTCAGCCTCTCCTCAGGTTGATCTTTAGTAATTTGGGCTGACACATAATCGACCACATGGACGAACCTCACACCTACAGCAGATTGAGCTTGACCTACCAAAAGCTTCCCTGAAGGATTGATCGACAACTTTACTGAAAAAGAAGAAAGTCAGAAGATAGCCAGAGAAAACCACTTAATATTTTTTGAGCTTATGCGGCTCTGTTAGGTGGGTATTCATGCGGCTGTTAATAAGGTGCTTATGCGGTCATGAGACATTTCTCATGCGGCTCGGTCGTGAGACGTCTTTCATGCGGCACGGTCATGAGACGTCTCTCATGCGGCTCGGCCATGGAGCAACTCTCATGCGGCTCGGTCATGAAGCAACTCTCATGCGGCTCGGTCATGAAGCATCTCTCATACGGCTCAGTCATGAGACATTTCTCACGGCTCAGTCATGAAGCATCTCTCATGCGGCTCGGTCATGAGACAACTCTCATGCAGGTCGGCCATGAAGTATCTCTCATGCGGCTCAATCATGAGACATTTCTCATACAGCTCGGACATGAAGCATACCCCATGCGGCTCAGTCATGAGGCGTTCATGCGGCCCATACAGCACAACTTATGCGGATCAGTGAAGACAAAAAGAGCATCAACTTTGCCGAGGCATAACAGAGAAAGGCCCGTGCATAAAACATGCGACATAGCCATTGTAGTTAGGGTTTGAATTCATACTGTTTCTTCCCAACGCTCTTACCATCAATTGAAGGATGAACGTCGGGGTGAATCGAACTCGCTGTGTTCGACGAGGAGGCAAGTCCTTTGCCCTTTGTTGCAGCATTGGAAGAAGCCTTGGAAGCCATGGATGGTCGAGAGAAGAGAAGACGGTGACTAGGGCAATAAAAATTGGAAAAAGGAAAGAAGGAACCTCTCTCCTCAAAAACTACTCGTATTTATAGGCTGACAGAGGCGTGTAAACCGATAGACACCGCTTCGAATTTTGTGCTGCCTAAAGAATAAAGGTGACTCTTGGGATTCTATCCCCTTTCATGCAAAAACTGCTCCGAATCATCAAAGCAAATTAAAATTTTAATGCCGACTCTTGGGATTCTATCCAAAAGACGGCTTTAAATTATCAAAGTAAATCAAAAAATAATTAATGGGATACATACGTGGCACGAGACCAGTATGCGGCCAGAGAAGTCTATGCGGCATGAAGAGCTTATGCGGACATACCCATGCTTCTTATTCAAAGTATTTCAATTTTACAAATTGAAAACTTTGAAGGGGGTCTTCTAGAAGCATGAAAAGTATAAGAATTTCTATGCGGCCCAGAATCAACATAAAACTTCATGCGGCTCAAAATCTGGGGAGTTTCATGCGGCTCAAAATCCCTGGGAGCTTCATACGGCTCAGAAAGCTTCATGCGGCTCAAAAAGCTTCATGCGGCCTTATGCGGTTTGAAATCAGCCTAAACAGTTGGCCATAATTACCCTGACATAAAGGCGACAGCTCTGACAGAGATGATGGCTCTGACATAAAGACAAGACATGACATGCTCCTAAAAAGACGAGAAAATTATCATGATATCTGGCACAGTTCACAAATTCCAAGGAAGATTCTTTATGCGGATCGCCTATGCGACCTTTCATGCGGTTCAGTCACGAAACCACTCTCATGCGGCTCGGTTATGAGACGTCCTTCATGCGGCTCGGTCATGGGACGTCCTTCATGCGGCTCGGTCATGAGACGTCCTTCATGCGGCTCGGTCATGAGACACTCTTTATGCGGCTCGGCTATGGGACAGTCCTTCATGCGGCTCAGCCAGGATGCATAATTCATGCGGCTCGCCACAGAGTAGCAGCTGAGACGCGTGATAAAAATTAACCAAGTCTTAACAGTTCAGATTTAGTGCAACAAACAGATCATGATCAATCTTAACCAATCCCCAGCTGCCGACTTATCGAGGCACAGTTACAAGGATGTGGCCCAAAATTAGCTACGTGGCTGTACACCCCATTACTCATGAATTCCTATAAATAGCAAGGTACTATTCCCTTGCATACAGACAGATACACATAGAGAGATATACACACACCCAGGCAGAGAGAGAGAGAGAGCATTTCCTCACCGGAGTCGAGGTTGCGTTCGATCGTCCAAGGAGTAAGGCAGAGTTGATAGCACTTTCCCGAGCCTCTACCGTCATCCTCCAGAATCAAAACTAAATAATTATACTTAGATTACTTTTTCTAGGTTTTGTTCCTAGGCTCTCTTTTGTACAAGCGAGTTTGTAATTGTGAGTTAAAGTTCAGTCCTCCTATAAAACTGTTCTGTTCTACGATAATCAATGGCAAATACTATACACGTCCGATGCTATGATGAAGATGGTAGAAGATAGGGGATCTCCCTGTCTGACCCTATGCTGGATTTGAAGAAGCCCTCGGCTTGTCCGTTGATGACTATTGAGAACCAAGAGTTGCTTATGGATCTGAAGATGACATCAATCCAACTTCAGAGAAACCGAAGGCCCTAAAAACCTAAATCATGAACTGCCAGTCCAGACAATCATAGGCCTTCTCCATGTCGAGCTTGATGGCGACGTTCCCCCTTTTACTGGGAATTTCATGCAGGTTATCATTTCCTGCGCTAGAAGGATATTGTCGGTGATATTCTGACCTGGGACGAAACTGCTTTGCTCTTTGAATATGATCTTGGGAAGAAGAACGGACATGCGGGTCACGATGATCTTCGATATTATTTTGTTGGTGAAGGTGCATAAGCTGATGAGTAAAAATTACAGAAGGTCTCCGGGTTTTCTGTTTTGGGATGATGATGAGGTTAGCGCAGGAAATAGAATTTGGGTATCTGGCGCCTTGGAAGAAGGCGACGGGTGGCCTCATGGAGGTCGGGTTCGATGATGTCCCAGTAGGATCAAAAGAATACCCCAGAGAAACTATCGGGCTCGGGGGCGCTGTGCTCGTCAAGAGCCCGCACAGCGGATTTGACTTCGTCCATGGATGGGGAAGTCAGGAGCTGATCGTTCTCTCTTACGCTGATCAAGTTGGGAATCTTGGCCAGGAACTCTTTATCCTTAGCGATGATATCTTTAGAGAATAACTTGGTGTAGAAATTTGCAGCTGCCTCATGGATGCTCCTCTGGTTTTTGAGCAATGTGCCTTTATCGTCGGCAATTTGGTACATGTTAAGCTGTTGCCTGCGGCCTTTGACACAAGAGTGGAAGAAGCTGGAGTTTTTGTCTCCTTCTGCATCCCAGGTTAGTCTGGCTTTCTGTTTCCAGAATGTGATCTCGACCTTCAACCTAGATTTGAGAAGGGCTCTGGTGAGGTTGAGCGTCGCACGGTTCTCCGGGGAACAGTTTGTGATGTACTGGTGCTCCGCCCGGGTAACATCATCCTCAGCCATCTTAATCGCCTGAAAAATATTACCGAAGGTGTTTCTACTCAAAGTCGACATCACTCTCCTGGTCGCTTTCAGTCTACCCGCCACTCGAATGAGGGGGTTGGGTTTGCTTGTAGATCTCCAGGTGGAGGCCATAGCATTTCAAAAATACGGGTGGTGGCTCCAGGTTGGAGTTGCTACTGATCTCGATAAGGAGGAAGGAGTGGTACGATTTAGTATAGTTGAGGTAGAAGAGATTGGAAATGAGACCCATATCGGACCAGCGGTTGTCGATCAGCGCTCGATCGAGACAGAAATATTGTCTGCGGGCACCTTCTTGCATGTTATACCAAGTGAATGCGCTACCGGAGAAAGGGAGTGGGGACAAGTGTTCATTGAAGAAGAAGGTGTTGAAGTCGTTCATGGCCTGCGGAGGGGGAGGACGGCCCCCAGACTTCTTGTCTCTGTTCGAGAGCGCGTTAAAGTCGCCGACGCACAGCCACGAGAGGTTGTGGAGGTGGAGATAGGTGTCTGACAGTGTAGCTCAGACCTACTTGCGCTCGAGAATGTCGCAGCTGTCGTGGACGGCAGATATGAGGGTTCAGGATTGGAGGGTGGGGTGTTCGACCCAGCATAAGAGAGCCTGTTCCGAGTCATGTACTGTGGCAAATTTGCATTCAGTGACGAAGAGGATCCATATGTCGTTGCATCCGACAATGGTGGTCTGGAAGCCGAGTTGCAGCAGGATGGATTTGAGCTTTGTGTGAGGGATTTTGGGTTAATTCGGTAGATTTTATTAAGGCTGAGTAATCTATTCAAGGTGGGTTTATTGGCTAACCCTCTGACATTCCACGAAAGGATGTTTAAACATTGGGATGGGTGTGTGTGTGTGGGGGGGTGGTTGTTGAGCTTCGCGGCTGACCTCGTGGTCATGGTCATGGGCTCGATTCCATGTTTTTTCTTTCTGTTGTGAGAAGATCTGTTGCTCGAGGTCGCTTTGGATGGGGCAACCGACGCTTCGAGCTGTCTGTTTGTTAAGTTACCATGTTACTCTGGCTGGGGTGTCAGCAACGCCTTCGAGATCTGTCAGCGCACAAATGGGGTTGGTGGGGTCAAGAAATCTGGCTCCCAGGGCTTGTTGAAGCTTGTCAGCGAGGGCCAGGCCGAGGCTATCCAGGTCTTTTGCGGTGACGATACCGGAGATGAGAGGGGATTCTGCTATGCTGGCGAAGGCTGGGTGGAGGATTAGGACAAGCTGGACCATCTCTCCACCGACAGAAGATGCAACGGTGGGCGGGTTCTCGCGCTCGTCGGAAGAGGTCGCTCTGGAAGGGGTGCTCTCCAGGTTGTCTGCAGGGGAGAAAGAGGTGAAGCTCTCTAGGTTGTCGTCAGGGAAGGAAGAGACGAGGGTATCGAATTGGTTGGTGAGAAGGATGGCCATTGGCTTGTGGGGGGTAATAGCTGTGTTTGATGGGCGATGTGGACGTGGGCTGGGAGTGTCATCTATGTCGACAAAGTGGGAGTGTTTGTTGGGCCGGGGGAGGATCGAGGATGCAGGTGTGAAGAGGGTCTCCTTCGGGGAGTGCGCCTTTCGGGGATGATTTTTCTTCATCTTCGGGTGTGCCCTGTAGCACTGGACAATGAGGTGGCCCCGAATCTGATAGTGTTTGCAAAAAATGATGTTGTTGTCGTACAACAGCACTTGGGAGAGCGTCCGGCTTCCGAGTTCAATCTCGAAATGGGTGGGGGGATCCATAGACAGGTCGAGTTCCACGCATATCTTTGTGAAGTTTACTTTGGTGAGGTTGCGTGTGTCATCGGCAATGGCCACAAGCGACCCAAACGAGCTAAAGATTCTCTTCAGGACGGTGGGGGTGAAGCACACTAGGGGTAGGTTGGAGAGGGTGATCTACGTCGAGATGATAGACGAGTCAACTTTGGGGCTGGGAGTCCACTTGACAATGTTAATGCTGTGAGTGTCGATGATTGTGGTGCCTTTTGCCCAAACAGTGGTAAAATCGGATTCGGAGGAGAGGTGTAGGTACATGTGCTTGGGGTCTAGCGGGGCGACTCTGTATGCTGAGGTCAGGCCCCAACCAGCTATAACCTCTTGGGCTTTGGAGATCTTTGGCCACCCCGAGGGGAACTTTAGGACCAACGTTTTCACAAAATCGGCCGCTAAGGAGGCTATCTCTTCCGTAGAGAAGGGCATACGAATGGTTTGGCCGTCTGCAGTAGGCGGGAGTTCGATATCCTGCAGATCGGGATCCTCTATCTGAAGGGAGACTTGTGGTCCTCAGTCTGGACGTAGCACCTCTGCGTAAGACAGAGTCATAGTGCTGGTCGGAGGGGAAGGCATCCCAGTAGAGACGAGGCCCGCGACAGCGGGCGCATGGCCACCCCCGGCGGGCGTATGTGAACTCGGCGGCCCCCGAGTGTGGGCTCAAGCGGCAGGACGGGGAGCCGGAGTGGGCGCATGGTCGGCC
>JANAVB010035018.1:5187839-5352839 GCA_029216955.1 Iris pallida | reverse complement strand
AGAGGAGTTGCCAGTTCTACCACCTAACATACAAATGGAGTTTAGCATTGAGTTAGTGCCTGAAGCAGCATCGGTTTCTTCTAATGTGTACCTTAGCAAAGAAGGAGTTGGATGAAATGAAGCTTATGTTAGAAAAGTTGAGACTAAGGGTTTCATTCGACCAAGTGACCTTGGGGGGCTCCAGAGTTATTTGTGCTAAAGAAGGACGGGTCGGTATGTATGTAATGCCCCGTCCCAAAATACGTAGGACTATAAGATCGTATATATGACAGCTATGTATCGAGTGGACTCTAGCCCAGCTCGAATACGTATAACTTGTCTTGGTGTTCTAATTGTGTCAATCAATCAGCTATAGTTATATCTATCTCAATCCACATGATAAGTAACATCAAGAATGAATAATATATGTCATGGTCTGCAGCCCAATAACATATATGTTCGATTAGACCTGAAAAATGACACAGATCTATAAAACTAAGCTAATAGTAGATTATAAATTGGATACAATATAAAAGCATGATAAAATACCTGAGCCGAATATAGCAATACCTCCATGATCAGCGGACTATCTCTAATGTACAACTACCTGGAGAGATCACCAGGTCCTCATGAGACAATCAAGGTACAGAAAAACATGCCCAGTAACAGGAAAAAGAATATCTATATAATGAAGGGTAACAACCATAACTATCTAAGTAGAAAATATTGTTGGGGACAACCCTAATACTAGGCCCAGCCGTGTAGGCAATCACCCATGGCACCGTGCTCTGATGCCGATGGGCGAACGAGTAAACAAAGCCATAGCTCTGCTACAGAGATCATGACCATGAGTAAATAACCAAGTCCCAAATATGGAAGCAAGCCACATATCTAGACTACCGGATATTTCGGTAGAGTCCTTCCCTCCCATGCTCTAAAACTATCCAATCAAGTCACATATGAATCATGTACTAGTAGCAAGTCACACGAGCGAGTACTACATGTTATCACAGAGTCCCTAGCCATGAATATCTCACGTCAGACTCTGTATCATATTATCATCATCCATCATGTCCGTGTCCTGTGGTCCCTCGTCTCAATGAATACGAATATGATATATCACAATGCCTAGGGTTCATATCCGATGTCAATATACTAACATCGACACCCGAATCAATTTATATGCTAAGTATCAACTAACCCTACATCCTCATTGATCGTGAACGAGAAAATGCATATGCAACAATAAAAAAAAAGAATAAAAGTGCTGGAACATTGGCAAGGTATATGTGCTTGGAGGTTGTTCGAGGACTAGAAGACAGTCGCAATAAAATCGCCAATCCAATAGAAACATCAAAAGTCGGATGCTAAAACAGACATTGCCATTAGTCCCAAAATAAAAGATATAGCTAAGATTGGCTAACCATACGTCCAATTCTGGACATAAGGGAAAAACAATAATTTTGGATCAAAATGGTGTCCGCCGTTGTACTCGTTTTGCACTGAAAAATATGCCAAGACAAAGGTTGTCCAAATTTGACAAATTATATGTCAATCTTGGCCAGAACGATGCCATGAGTCCAATGGTGGTGTCAGATTTGGAATCTGATGCCCCAGGTTCAAAATCAAAATTTTATATGTTGAAAATTACGATTTTGAACAACCAATTTTGGCGTCAATTTCAACTAACCAAACGATATCCTATTGAACTAAAAATTTTTTGCCTCGAAGGGGGTTATACATGATATAATGCAGAGTTGGTGGTTCATCAAATGGAGCTTCGATGAAGGAGAAACAAATCTGCCAAATTGGCTCCACGAATCTGTCAATAATATACGCAATATAAATATCCAACTTGGTGTCCAGTTTTGATCTAACAAACAATCAAAAATTTTAGGAGAGTGAAGGAGTATATACCAAGATTGAGATGGAAGAAACTGTTCGAAGATCCAACAATTGGATCTCTCAGAACATACATCCAAAGTTGCTTCGATGAAACTCAATTCTGACTTCGTATTTTCGTACGTTACGACGAGATTTCGTGCAAAACGTACAAATAGTTTGTCGGGGTAGACTGTGGTACGTCGGGGGGGGGGGGGGGGTTCGTCAGTACGGAAGGATGCCAGGCCGCACGAGCGGTGGTTGACACTGCCCTCGCTACTATGATGCGGCTGCTACGGCTGCGTCTTAGGAGACGATGACGTACAGGTGGCCGGCCGGCAGGGGAGGTTTATTCCGGTGGGACACGACGACAGGCACTACGGCGGTGGCTGACCGCTGCTGCTCTTGCGATAATTGCTGCTGCGATCGGGTCTGGTTGTGTATCCGCTGTTGCTGCTGCCTGCGTGGCTGAGCACACTGCCCGGCTGGCCACGATGGCGACTGAGTGGCAGAACGCGGCAGTGGTACACGGCCACTGCTACGGTTGACTCTTGGGGGGGGGGGCGTAGTATAATTTGGATTTACGGTTAGTTTAGGATTTAATTAGTGGTTGGTTATATATATATATATATATATATATATATATATATATATATATATATATATATATATATATATATATATTATATATATATATGTATATATAAAATATATATATATAGTTTTTTTGTTTTTGTTTTATTTTTGTTTTTTTAAACCCCCCCTCATTTTATTCCATAAAGGCTCAAAATGCCGAAGCCTGTACAAATATACCCTAAGGCACAAAATGCCGACGCCTATACAAGTATACCAACAAAACCTAAAATCAGAAGGTTAGGAGAGAAGAGAAACCCAAAATTCTGTTTGGCCATGCAAACAGATGTCCCTGATATATATATATATATATATATATATATATATATATATATATATATATATATATATATATATATATATATATATATATATATATATAATATTTTTCTATATATCAAAAATAATTATATATATATATATATATATATATATATATATATATATAATTAAATTGTATATTGACTATTATTTATGTAAATATATCTGGGTATGTCCTTACAGACAAAAACTGAATATAAATGCTTTATATGTAATTATGCATACCTATATATATGTAGTTATATATTGTACCATATATTATTGGATTAGTATATATATATATATATATATATATATATATATATATATATATATATATATATTATTGGATTAGTATATATATATATATATATATATATATATATATATATATATATATATATATATATATATATATATATATATAGACTAACAAATCCAAATTACCACCATGAATCAAAATCTTGACCCAAAAGATGCTAAACTTAACACATTAGGTTCTCAAGTCCATATTTAGAACTACCTTGGGTAATCTCAAAAATGAGCACTTAAAAAATACACACCATCATTTAATCTCCCTTCTTCCTGAAGGAGCACCCCTCAGTGAGCCTAGCCTTGCCTCCAGTAGGTTGGCACAACACAGTCTGGCAATTTCAACAAACTACGACGGTCTGAGAGTGACTAAGCACAGTAGTTATGTTGAAGCAACCCTGGCCCTTGACATCCATGAAGAAGGAGTTGGGCGACTGGACGAGCCTCTTCAACTTGTGCCTCCTCTTCTCGAGATCGGCCGGCGGGTTCAGAAGATCGATGTCGTTCGGAAGAACCATTTTTTTTAGTGGAACCCTAGAAAATCTTTGCGGAAACCCTATGGTTCTGTCGAGAGCAGAAGATAGCTGCGCTGGGAAGATTAGTATATATATATATATATATATATATATATATATATATATATATATATATATAATACTTCATTTGTAATTATGCATACATATAGATTTATTAGTGAATATACACAAATAATTAATATCATAAAAAAATCTATTTACCGAGAAAATATTTGAGAATACATAAAAGATTTACTTTGGTTTACAATCCATATATGTAGAGAATATATTCATAGTCACAAATAAAAATCTTATGAAATAAATTTTTTTAAAAACACATGCATATACATATATATATATATATATATATATATATATATATATATATATATATATATATATATATATATATATATATAAAACTTATATACATTTATCACAAAAATAAGATTTACTCTATTTAACCTAATAGATTATATAATAAAAATGAATAAATATTTTCTAAAAAATCTGGGGCTTTATATCCTACCCAACTTATAAAAATTTTATCGCCAAAATTACCCTAAATCTTTATATAAGAGGACAAAAAATCTAAGAATGGAAGAATAGTTAGGTATGTCAAACTATACCGAAAATTCTGTAAGGATGGAGAAAACGTTCTATGATCAAACTCATAATTCGACGTCACATTCTAAGAGATAGGGTGTATTAAGTTCACGGCTCTACCCAACATATAGAAATTGGTTACTTGTGGAAAGCACTGTTATAGGACTTCTATGAAGGTCAAATTTTAAGGAGATGTACGAGAATATGAGGTACTTATGACTGTATTCACGAACTCTAAAGGAAGCCTATGTATTACATATTTAACATTGCTGATATATTGGTCATGTTTCATCAAGGCAGTATGAGAGGTCTTGGTCGAGTATAACCGAAAATAAGTTGGTAAAGAGGGATTCCATTCATCGCATAACATAAACGACAAAGCGATGAGGTTACGGAATTTGTGGACCAAAATATGGGGACTACATAATAGGTGTAGGGACCCATTTCGTAAGTTAGGTTTTACAGTCCAAATATGGAGATATGCATGAATAGATTTAATTGGGTTTTAGTGGTTTCCTTATTTGGACATCAATCTTTAATTGAATGAATCTTGGGTTTAAATCTATATTGGCTGGAAAAAATTCCATAAAATTAGTCTAAACTATTCCTATAGGTTATGGTAATGTAGAATAGGTTCTAACTATGTGGTTGGGCTAGTACCGAGTCGGGTTGATTTAGTAGGTTTAGGAAGGCCCAAAATGTGCCTCATGTGACTTTTGAGTTTAAGTAGCATATGTTGACTCAATTGGGTGGCACACTATGGCATGTGTGTAGTAGGCTTCGAGTACATCAAAATCGTATAGTGGGTCGAAAGGTTTGGGTCGAGGTTAAGCCTCCAATTTGGTTGGAATGGTCTACGGTTGCACGGAAGTGGCTAAGATTGAGACCCTAGGCCCGAATATTGTGTCTTAAAAATAGTGCACAAGGAGATAAATTTGAGTGGGACATTATAGGCGTAAATGAAGGTGGACTCGTCTAGGTCATGTAAATAAAATTTATATGGTAATAGCTAGTCTTGCACTCAAAATATCAAAGTCATAGTAGGGGACACCAAACGGTATAATTAGAAAGTGGGTGTTATGAACTACTGACTTATTAACTTAATTGGAACAAAAATTCTCCCAGGCACTCACAGATATAGGGAAACCCTAAAATTTGTGAGGCCCTACAATCTCACTACCATGGAACCTTGGTTCTCGAAACAAAATAGTAGCACTACATAAAAGGATAAGGAAATCATTCATGGAAGAAATCAAACATGACTATACGTAGGGAGCATTAAGTCATAGTGACTAGATCAAGAAAATTAGAGGAGGAAAGGACTGGTACCTATAGTGATATGATAGTTATACTTATGAGGTATAGACGAGTGAAGATTTATCCTTAGTGTGGCTTAACATAGGATAGGAATATAGGCTATACTCATATACCTAAATGAGACGACTGGTTATGACAAAAATCTTGAGACAAAAATTTGCAAAATGTATTCATAATTGAAAGGGTAGTGGCATGATCAAGGACGAACCCTACTCAGGATTTAGAACATCCTTATCTTCGGATGATCAGTCAAACAGAGGATGTCGAGCTTCTACTCTTAGTAGAATATTGGCTTTTCTACCAGGGTTTCCTAGGATAGAATTTGATCCTCGAGACTATGGCTAACTAATCTTTTAAGGTCATGACCTAATTTATAACACCCTAGAACTTCTTATCTCCAATCCCTTTGCTCACTTCTATGACATAGTCTTCTCATATGTTACCTTCAATAACATGGTATTACACACTAAGAATGCAGTCCGCTAGGTCCTAACCCTCTTTGATCTCTATTATTTATTCCGCCTATCCGTAGTGCAACTTCCATGATCCCTCCTTCTTCATAACCACCACATGTAACTTAGTCCAACCCTACTGTTTATCTACAAGGTGTTTTAGGATTCCTACTGACCTGTATCAATGATGGGTTTTTATCATGCATATGGTTCACGGGTCTACCTAAAGTAAGATTTCTAGTTCTTCTCCCAAGTCCTTAGGTAAGTCTAACAAAAATAGAAGTTAGAAATATGAAATTTAATCCTTCTCCTCTATATATCAAATCCCCTTTGTTAGTATGCTTAACATTCGACTCTTATAGGGCGCTATAAGTACTTACAAGTATGCCTACCCACACTTCACCTATTTGTTAAATAAACTTGGAAGTTATTGTTAGGCGATGCTCACTGAATCATTCTATTTCTAACGAGACACTTGAGCCCTTCCAACTTTTAGTTTTCCATATGGACAATCACACTTTAATTAGGAAAACATAACTAACTCCAAAATTTTACCATAGGTTATCTCAAATCCTATCAATGATATCACACCTCCCTTACCAAAGCTAATTAACCTGCTATTCCTCTAACCCATTCCTAACTAATATAGGTAATGCTAGAAGGGTTTAACCTAATGATTCTATGGTCTCTTGCTAGGGTTAAGTGGCCTATAAGAATCATATATTATTAATCTGAGCTACTCGATCTACCTAGTAGAGGTATCTATCCAATCCTTCATTCATTAATAAATATTTGCTTAAATAATACTCTATCAACCATGTTCTATCAAATAATGGAATGGGTGGTTCACCAAGCACGTGTGTTCATCCCTGCAAAATAGGGAATGACGAGAGTCCAAAATTAGGAGGTCAAGGAAGTTGATTGACTTCAATTGAGAGTTCCAAAGGCAATAGATAAATTCAAAAGAGTTTTCAAGGTAGTTGTGGATCGAGATCCTAATACTTTATCCTATTGCAGCTCGTTCGGCACAGTAACGTAACCAAAACGATATGCTCTGACCAGCATGGGCCACCACAAAAATATTTAATACCGGTCCCAAAATACGTAGGACTAGAAGATCGTATATATGCCAGCTATGTATCGAGTGGACTCCAATGCGGCTCAAATATGTATAATCTGTCTTGGTGTTCTAATTCTATCCATCAATCAACTATAATTATATCTATCTTAATCCACATGATAAGTAGAATCAAGAGTGAACAATATATGTCATGGTCTGCAGCCTAATAGTATATATGTTCGATTAGACCCGTAAAAAGGACATGGGTCTATAAAACTAAACTAATAATAGAGTATAAATAATGGATACAATATGAAAGCATGATAAAATAACTAAGCCAAATATAGCAATACGTCTATGATCAACGGATTATCTCTGCATGACCAACTTCCAAGAAAGATCACTAGGTCCTCAAGAGACATAGCAAGGTATAGAAAAATATGCCAAGTTACAGTAAAAAAATTCTATATAATGAAGGGTAACTACCATAACCATCTAAGAGAATGCAAAATACAGTTAGGGACAATCCTAATACCATGTCCAGTTGTACACGCAATCACCCATGGCATCGTGCCGCGATACCGTGGAAAAAGGAGTAAACAAAGCCATAGCTCTACTAAAGAGACCATGACCACGAGTAAAATAACCAAGTCCCAAACATGGAAGCATGATCATGAGTCAAGACGATTGAATATTTTGGTAGAGTTCTTTCCTCCCCATGCTCTAAAACTATCTAGTCAAGTCATGTATGAATCATATACCAATAACAAGTCATGCGAGCTAGTACTACATGCTATCACAGAGTCCCTAGCTACGAATATCTCATGTCAGACTCCATATCATATCATCATCATCCATCGTGTCCGTGTCCTGTGGTCCATCGTGTCAATGAACACAGATATGATATATCGCAATGCTTATGGTTAATACCTGATGTCAATATACTGACACCGACACTCGAATCAATTTGGACGCTAAGTATCAACTAACCCTACATCCTCAATGATCATGAACTAGAAAATAAATATAAAATAATAAAAGGATAGAATAAAGGTACTAAAATATTGGCTAGGTACACTTGTCTGGAGGTTGTACGAGGACTAGAAGACAGTCGCGACGAAATTGCCAATCTAATAGAAACAACAAAAGAGAACCTTCCGTAACCACTCCGGATAATGAAACAGACATTGCCATCAGTTTAGAAGCATGGAATTTCATAACCAAAAAGTCTATGTGCCAGACTACATGCGCCAGAGCTTGGACAAAGTACTTCACAACAAAAAGCAACAAATATAGACATTGAAAGAGGACTTTTTATTTTACATATAAAAGTCTATTACATGTTTAAGAAAGACTGTACAAAGGAGAATTTCTACAAAGAAAAGATCCTAAGTCTACAGCCAGCAGCTAACATGCGCCCTCAAGTAGGCGCAGCAATCAACATGCGCCCTCAGCCAGGTGCATCCCACCATGCGCCCTCAGCAAGGCGCATCCTTTCAGCAGCTCAGTTATGTGCATCCTCAGTTATGTGCATCCCTTCGGCAGCTCAGTTATGTGCATCCCTTCAGCAGCCCAGTTATGTACCGCTCTTCCAGCCAGGCTCACTGCCGTCTAAATGCTTCGACTAATGAAGCATTTATTGAGCAGAACGAGGATGGCAATCAACCCTCTAGCCAAGAAAAGGAAAAGAACCACAAGCCAACCTGTGGCCAGGGAAGGTTTCGAAAGAGCCTCCAAACACCAAGGAAGACCGTGATCGAAACCGCGGCCAAAGGAGCAGCTTTCAACACAACCAGAGTGGGCGACACCCACTTTGAAGGAAAAAAGAGCCATCAAAGCCGCATCACCGCCATTCCGATCTACGGCTCTTCCTGCACAACGAAAACGAGGCTCGAGCATCCCTATCTTTGGATGCAACAGGCACCTTCTGCCTGCCTCAGAAGCCCTCGACCCCGACTTTTGGATGTAACAGTCACCTTCAAGTGCATCAACGAAGATACTGCGTCGCATCTTCACTCTCGGGTGCATCTCGTCAACAGAATGCATCCGAGTAAACGAATTCATGTTGAAAGGACGTGAGAGAACGAGAAGCAAACTCTCTCTATGCCACTATTTATAGGCCGGGCCAATCAAACCCATGCGCCAAGTGGATGGCTCTCCAAATTCCGTGCAATGAATTTGCATTAAATGGATGAACCGGACGCCTCGAATTCAGCCAAGTCAAAATGGCTATTTAAAGCACTCAAAAAACGTAACAGTCGTACCATCAAAGACGTCTCACGAAGCGGATGTGACGGCCAGACCGCGTATCACATAGACGCGCCCTTTAACATCAAGCGCATCACACAGACGCACCTTTCAGCACCAAGCGCATCTCAGGAGATGCGCCCCCATGCATCCCTATACGCCTAGTGGAACGCCAACCGATGCGCCCACTCAGCTGTCTATCGAATGTCACAAATATTAAATGCTGAACTGACAGAGTTGGCAGCATGCCTCCCAAAGTCTGAACAGTCGGCAGCTTTTTCAGAAGACGAAGCATCGTCAACGTCAGCATCATCATTACTTTCCTCCGACGGCTACTGCCACGTGGCCATCCAACCATCTCGCATGCGCCTCCGCAGCCATGCGCCCAAATTTTCATACGCCTCAAAAGCTGTGCGCCTCAGACTTTTTACTGATTCCTAAAGACAGAAGAAAAGTTACTGTTAAAACTCTGCATGCGCTTCAAAAGCCATGCTCCCCAGACTTCTCCCTGATCCCAAAAGACAGGAGTAAAGTCACTACTGAAGCTCTGCATGCGCCTCAAAAGCCATGCGCCCAGAATGGTTCGTGACTCCTAAAGGTTATGAGCCAAAGTCTCCTCATGCGCCCAATCCTAGGAGCATCCTACCGGATCATTCTCCACCAAATCCGAGATCTCCGAGCCATGGGTCGATGACACGTGTCCTTTAACTCAACTCATCCAAGATCTCAGCAACAGAAAGATCTTCTTCTCTGCTACGTGCCGGCTCATAACAACAACATGAAGAAGTCGGCCCCTCGATCAGGGCGCATCACCCATGCGCCTCAATCAGCAATCAACACGTGGCGTCCCCGCGTACAGGCGCATCCAACATGCATGCATAAGCAGCCAGCCTACAGACTATATAAATAGAGGGATCATTTCCTTCTTCCACACCTACCTACGTACACACACGTACCTACCTACAACGAACACACAGAGACTTCACACCACCAGAGAGGCAGATACAGACACTCAACGTCTTCCTCCTCTCAGCAAGCTCCAACACCCAGAGTAATCCAGACCTTCAGAGAATCGATAACCGTTGTCAGATCGTCAATGGAGTCAACGTATTACTACTCACTCCATCGGCATAAGGGACCCAGATTAAACAAAAGTGTACTTCTAGGACTACGTCTAAGTCCTGTATTATAATACTGTTCTGTTTGTATTGAAATTTGCAATCAAAGAATTTTAATGGCAAACAAGCTGGCGACTCTGCTGGGGACCTCTTTCTCCTCCAACGAGAAAGCTGTGTCGTAATCCGACGACGTGAAGGTGGGCTCCTCCCACAAGACGCTGGTCGTACGCCTCAATCAACAGGCGTATGAGGAGTTCATCTCTGAAGGAAGTGCGAGTCCTTCGAAGCGGCTGCCGAAGCCGAAGAAGACCCGCCGAGTCTGGGTGCACAAGGTCGACGCCTCGGGCACCACCACCGAAGGGGATATGCCAATCCAGCCTTCCCTTCCTGCTGACGTCCTCAGCAACCAAGATGCGCCCGCTGGTGCAGCGCATCTCTCGGAGAAAGGTGCGGCTAACCACGTTCCCCAGCTATATCCCTCTCAGGCGAGAAAGATGCGTCGACGGAGCAGGGGCGCAGCCAATACCCCGCGCATCACCTCTGATGCACCACAGAAGGCCTCTGTCTTTGAGAGACTCACTCGCTGTAGTGGCAAGGAGAATTTGGATTCTGAGTACTATGCGCCCCAGCGGCCTGGTACGAAAAAGTCCAAGACAGCACGGGCCATGCGTCCCAAACGTGCTATGCCAGCAACAAGCCAGAAGCATGCGCTCACAATCATGCGCGCTGCTGATGGTAAGTTGTACAAGGTCGACTCGAGTGCTGCGGCTCCGAGAACGAGCCGACCGTCAAAGTCCTTGTCTTACTTGGGCGCATCCACTGCGTGCACAACCAAGTCGAGTAAGGCAAATCTAGTGGTCTTGAACTCCCGCGCCTCCTCTGGTTGTGCGTTTGAGGTCCGTTCAAGTCACTCCAAATGCTGTGGTTCCCCCACTACTGATCGGGATGCCTGTTTGGTATTAGATCAGGGGGCACAACACTCACTTGACTACCCCGGCGCTTGGCCTTGCCATGCGCCTGAAGGGGGTGTGAAAGTGGCTGTTTGCAAAAACAAAAGTATAAAACTTTATTGATACAAACTTTATAAAGATTACAAGAATTCTGGGAAAGTACAACTGTAGGAATCCAATCTAGAAGACGATTGCTTTATCCCTTGGACGATGTGAACTTTGAAGACAGTAGCCTCTGAAGTTGATTTGAAGTCAAAAGCCTCGGAGAATTGAAGGCAAAAAAGCCTCAAAAGAATGCAGCAACACTTGGGCAAGAACTCCTGGAATCTCTGATAATTCTGAACTTTATCTGTGATTTCTGATCTGTGATCCCCTTGAATGGAGACTTGAAACTCTATTTATAGAGTTCTGGAAATAACTAACTTTTAGTTATTCTAGACTGCGCATGAAGGTTTACGCATGAATTGGATTGCGCAATAGTAGACTGCACAGGCAGTTGTCTGATCATGGGCCAACTGTCTTGGACACATGGCATCATTTGATTGAAATACGCATGATCGTGCATAGACGGTTGCCACGTAATGAGTAATTGATGGCATGAATGCCACGTATATGTTGTCAGTTGTGTTGATAGAGCGTGCAACCTGAATTGCGCAAGAATGGATTGTGCAAGCATAGATTGTGCCACTATGGATTGCGCATCCAATAGGCTGACCGATTGTACTGCCAGCTGTCCTCGAGCACCGTACTGCACGATTAAACAAACAGTCGCCTTGTTCTCCGTGCTGTCAGCTGTCAGAAGATTTGATTGTATCAGGTAATGATAATGATTTGCCACGTCAGCCTACGTACTTGAGAGTGTGCGCAGTCTAGTGTGCGCAATCTGTATACTGTGCAATCTGATGTCTGCGCAGTTCATTTGAAAGATGCATTTCTTGATCTTTATGACTTTGTTGATGTGTGCAACTTGATTTTTTAGGACCTACAAGACCCCCTTCAAAGTTTTCGAATGTTGAACTTTATTCAAAATTTCGGAATACTTTGAATTTTGAAATTTCAATCAAATTGTGCATATACTGAGCTGTCTGTGCAATCGGATGGATCAGTCTGACTTTTTCGGCACAATCTGAGGCAGCCGTTACTCTTTAAAAAACTATAAATAGTTCTCTTCGATATTTATTTCATTTTTTACTTTGCTTTTGTGATCTGAGAGAAAAGTCTCGAGCTATTCCTTCCTTTCTTCTCCACCGAATCTCCATGGCCCCCAAGCGATCCTTCGCCGCTGCCAAGGGCAAGGCCCCCGCCGAGTCTTCGGCTAGGGTTACGCGACATCCTTCTCGCCACGAGACTGCGCATCCCGCGTTGCAAGGTAGATGACCCAATCAAAAACTCTTTTTAGGGTTTTTGATTTCACTGTTCTTCAGAATCCATCTCTTTTTAGAGATGTGATCATACTGCGCCACCCTTTTTAGGGTTTTGGTTGCACGAAACCATTTATTCTTTATTTTTATGAAGAATAATTTCTTGTGCAATCGGTTGAACTGTGCTGGCAAAAGTCAGCACAATTTGCTGTTTTGCGCGAAACTGCCAGCGCAATCTGATGACTGTTTTGCTATGCAGTCTGATTGCTACGCGATCTGATGATTGTTTTGCTGCGCAGTCTGATTGCTGCGCGGTCTGATGATTGCGCAATACGCAATCTGATGGTTGCATCCTTGATTTTTCCTTGTGCTGATTTTTTTTTGTTTTCTCTGTTTGATGCAGTTAATACCAGAGAAGATCCAGGGTATGAGAACTTTGTAGGGACTCTTTCAGAATCGGAATACAAAGAGGACCTGTCCCATGTGCACTATCCACAGTATGATCTACCAGCTTTCCGCCAACTATCTTGGTAGCCCAAGATAATGAAACTCTGTTATGTATGATAAATGGGTAACCTTTGGAGTCGGTAGATGCCATTATTCACAAGAAGCCCCTATTTCTGTTTGGCGAGGCTTTTGAGAAGAGCTCTCAGCCAAGGCCACGGATGGAAGAACGGATTGTCCATCAGAAAGACAGGACAATCTCAATACCAGATGTCTCCCACTGCCTCCCCTTATCTCGATATGCTCATACAAGCTATCCGAGGAAAATGGAATGGAATCTCACACCTTTTCAGGATGCCCGTCCAGAAAAGATTTATGTGAAGAAGGGATCTGATAAGAAAGACATGTTCTATAGTTCTTCGGAATGATATAGTGTCTTGCTCAGAGGTTTAAAGCCCGGTTGTATTCCGCCGGAAAATTCTTCTTTGTTAATGCCCGTGAGAGTTCCAATATTTGCAAATGAGTTCGCGAAAGTTGAAGGGAGGTATCCAGATCAAGATCTCAGATTAACTGGACTGGTGAATCCAGACTTTAAGAGATGGAATTGTATAGCAAACTGGATTTTGACAAAGTTTGAAGACAAACTTCAACATATTAACTTGTATCAAGCCGTGCATGCCACTGTTTACGGTTTTGCTCCCAATTCGCATCTATTCTTGGCTCTAGCAGAGAGATACAATTACAGGACAGGGACTTTTATGACTCCCTGCGGAGAGATCGGGTTTGCCCTTCACGAGATGCAGTACATCTCTTACTTGCCGATGGGGGATGCCCCGTATGAGGAATTTGTCCCAACTAATGATGAATTGGACAAACTTCCAAAAGAGAACGCAGACATGGTAGCAGCCTTCGAAGAACTGCTGTGTCATTATAAAATCTGTTCTCTGTTTTATGAAAGTGGTACATCTAATACCTGTTATTCATCCAAATGGTTGCCTTATCTATTCCTCAACCATGTTAAAGAAAAGAAGACCAAGGAACATGATAACTGCTATCCCGACTTCTTTAAACCACTGAGCAGCACTGAAGTGGTGAAGTTGATGGAGTTAAGTGGGGATTTGGATGAAAAGATCAAGGACGATTATCAATGTCCTCCTCTAAGAAAAGGAGACACTCTCGAGTGTTATATGAGAGTGGGATACCGATTCATGTCAAAAGAAGCCCAATTAGCAGGATTTCTGACGTACTGGCTCCGTCGGTTCGTCGTCCCTGGATCAAGTGCCGTAGACCGCTTCCATCGCGGTGTTCTTTTTGCCGCCGTTCGATTAGTCTTCGGCTACAAGATGGATCTCTTATCGGCAATGACGTGTAGATTGAACGCCGGTCTCCGCCTGTACGTCAATTTGATGCTGAAAGCTAAGGGCAAGAAAGAGTTTCCTCGGCTAGAGTCCCTGGACCAGTCGGTGGCAGTTTTTTTGCGAAGATACTCCCAAGGTAAGTGGAAATACAGTTCTTTGAGAGATTGCAGATATGCTTTGAACCTTTGTAAAGGGTGGAACTTCTATTGCACTTATCCTCCTGCCGGATATGAACAAATACGGACCAACATGGTTGACTCAAAGATGCAACCTTTGAGCCGTACAGCTTTTAATTGGTTGAAGACAATTCGTCCATCCCACTTGGTGTATCAATTTGAAGAAGAATACTTTTTGGAGCCATATCTCCCCAGCCGGTTTGCTAGGTAGTTTGGATATGACCAATTCCACGTAGGTAATGCCATCACATGCCTACAAGGAAAAGGTTTCTTGATAGATGGAGCCCGAGCTTGGGCTTATTACAATGCTCGAGATACGAAAGCAACGTTCTCGATGCCGGTGAATAGTAGTCATGGCCCTCGTATGCTGTTCACCTATTCGGTGTTCTATACTTCAGCGAACACTTTTGCAAAGAACTTCAATCTTGCGGATAGCTTCACGTCTGCAATGAGATTGAAGAAGGGAGGAGTCATCATGTCACTCCTAGGTAATGATGAGGTGCACGAGCCAGTGGATGCACCCTTAGAAGTTTCGAGGGACGCTATGTTCCCTGAAGAGGTTAACGTGTCACTGTGTGTTTCTTTGAAGGTTGCTAAATCTCATGCCAAGAAGAGAAGGAGAGAGGAGCCTTCCGTCCCAGCTGTGAAGAAGAAACTGATCTTGGATCATTCTTCAGAAAAGATTACGACCAGATCTCAATCTCGGCAGCTGGCCGAGACAATTCAGCAGGAAGAAGCTGTCACACCGACCTCTGTTCAAAAACAAGTCGAGACAACAGACACAGAGAGTCCTGAGAGACCTCTGCATAGAAGGAAAAGGTTGGTCCGCAGAAGACAAGTTTCATCTTCGATTGTGATAGACGCTGAAGCGGGACTCACCATGCCCTCTCCCACTCCTGTTTCTGAGTCTGGAAATAAAACTCCCAGTCCAGAGCAGAGAGAGGAATTTAAGCAGAGGGAAGAGCTGGACCAGAGAAATGAGGCTGAAGAGCCCAGAGATAACATTATAGAGGAAGAACATAACGCCGTACGATCTCCTTTGCCAACAACAGCGGAAATTCATCTTCCTGCCACACCGGGAGCAACCCTTGCTGAAGAAGATCGTTTTATGATCGATGCTTTATATGACTGTGACTTCGGTTATCAGGAAGAAGCTGATCATGCCGCTGATGCTACTAATGAAGAGGTTCCCGAGGACAGCGAGAATGAGGAGAGCACCTTATCAGAAACTGCTGATGAGACACAAAATCTGGAAGAAAATGTTGAGATCCAGACATCCCCTCGAGACACTTTAACTCCTGAAAAGGAGGCTGAGGTGCCGAGATCTCCTGAGAAGATTGCTGATGAAGAGGTGGATGTGGAAGAAACTCCAGTTGCTGCTCCCGAAGGTATTGTAATAAAATTAACGATCTTCTTTTAATAAGTAATTTGATAGCTAACATCGTTACTTTTATTCATACAGAGCCCGAATCTTCTTCTGCTCCTCCAACATGTATGGATATAGTACTGGCAACGACAATTGCCAGTTGCAGCCGCCATTTGTCTTGTGGCTCTGAAGCAGAAAGTAGCCAGGCCGTAGCGTCTGAAGCTACTTCTGCTCAGCTAAAGTCTGTTCCTGCAGATGATAGGCTCATTGCTGGATCCACCCATGGTAAGACTGTTTCACTTTTGATTCTCTTTATCAATGGCCAATGACAGACAAAGTGACAATATTTGATTTTGCAGAGGAACAACCAGGAGGAGCAACCAGCTCCACTTTGGTTCCCTTATTCAAAGAGCCTGTTGTTCAGATACGAGAAGTTGAGCGTCCTGCTGCTTCGTCATCAACGAGAGTAGCTACGACTCCTGGTGCTCTGGCGACTAATCAACTTGTCATCCAGTCATTCACCAGATGCTTTTTCGAGTCCTTGGGACCTCTGATCAATAGAATGATGGATAAAGAAGATGCTAATTTTTTCATGGTTAGAGGTCCGACCTCTTTCTTGGTGAAGGCCATCCGAAAGAAAGGTGATGAGGCTTAGGCCACTTTTCTTGAACATATATTGAATGAACTGGAAATCACCATAAAGAACTATAAAGATCTCAACAAAGGGGAAGTGGAACCTCTAGTGCAGGCAGAGTTTGAACAACTGGCTCAGGCAGCTGCAATTGAAAGAGTGAATCTCCAGAACCTCTTGGATGCTTATACTACTAAATCTGCTGAATATAATTCCAAGTTAGAATCGGTGATCTCAACTGCTGAGAGGAGAGAGAGAAGGATTGTCGAGCTGAGAACGGAGATTGCTCGTCTCGAAGAAGAATTGGAAAATGAAGTTACAGAGCATCAGACTTCAGTCCAACAAATTGATGCTCTAACTCAAGAAAGAAACGAGTATGTAGCAGCCCATGACGCGGAAATCACTCGCCGAATGGTGACCATGCCCATTTTTAACAAAGAATCTGGGATGGAAGAGGCCAGGAGGAAAGTGATGGCATCTCGTGAAGAACGGTTACAAATTCTGAAGCAACAAATTGCTAATCTGATAATGCCTCCATCTCAATAGAAAGAACTTTTTGTATCTTCTTATCTTTCTTTATGCTATGTATGTCTTAAATTTTGATCAATAAAAGACATTTTGTTGTGGCTCTATTATTTCTTGCATATCTTATTCAGATATAAATAATAGCGATAGAAAATATATTCAGAGGTACATGACATAATATATTTCTTGATGATTTTGTAGAAAATAATTATATTCATTATATCTGCTCAGAGGTAATATGGACGTGGCAGAATATAATTTGTCGAATATGATTATTTCAATAGATAACTTAATCAAAGATGATAAGTTACTGATGTAGATGAAAATGAACGAAAATGAATCGTCATAAATGAACGGATGAACCGTCGGATGATGATGAACGGATGAACCGTCAAGTGATAATGAATGAACGGGCGAACCGTCAGATGGATGTGAATGAACGGGCGAACCGTCTGATGAATGTGAACGGATGAACCGTCGGGTAATAATAAATGAACGGATGAATCGTCAGGTGATGATGAATGAACGGGTGAACCGTCAGGTGAATGTGACGTTTCATTATTTTGAGAATCTTTGTCTATAAATAGAACAGAAATATGAAAGGAATGATTATTTCCACTTCTTAACAAAAAGATGTCGTCCGGAGATGCATCCAAGAAAGTCGAAGTCACCCCAAAGGTTGAAGCGGGCATTGAAGAACATCCGGCCGAACTGGTCCAGCCAAAGCAGGCAGAGGCAGGCGAAGGTTCGTCTGCACCCAAACTACCGTAAGATATCCTGGACTTCCTGCTTGAACCAGGAAAGACTGAAGAGGAAGAAGCCATGAGGATGGCTGCCTGCAAGTTCCTCGTGGGTTCTAGCAAAGATGTTCTCAGCTCTTTAGCTGATTATGTCTGATAAGGACGACAGTGGTCCCCGTCCCAATGTCGATAAGGATGACAGTGACCTTCCTTTATATCATGTAACATCATTTATGATGAAATAAAATTCAAACTTTATTTATGAATTGTATGATCATATTTACATAAATTTCTGTTATATTTATACATAGTATTTCTTGAGGAATTTGCCATTGATAGGCATCATTACAACTTGACCGTCTAATTCTGCAAGTTGATATACTCCATTTGAAAAGACTTTGCTGACAACATAAGGTCCTTCCCACTTCGCATCGAACTTACCTTTGCTCGAATGAGTCATAGTCATAGGACGTCTGACTGTTAGAACAAGTTCTCCTTGTTGAAAGGCTCTGACTTTAACTTTACGGTTGAAAGTCTTCGAGATGCGGACTTGATATAGCTCAATATGTTGCTGAGCCATTAACCGCTTCTCGTCGAGTGCCTCCAATTCTTGAAGTCGAAGAAGGTCGTTGTTCTCTGTAGTGAGCTTATTGGCAATGACAATCCTTAAAGAAGGAATTTGAAGTTCTAGAGGGAGAACTGCTTCACAACCGTACACCAGAGAGAAAGGTGTAAAACCTGTGGGATTGTGGACCGTAGTACGATAGGTCCAAAGACATTCACCAAGCTTTTTGTTGACACAAAGTCACAGTCAACCAAATATTGACTACATTGACTAAATAATATCTGTATAAATTCAATACGACACACGACGTCTGCATTCAGTTCAGGACAGACAACAGCTCAGTTTCCGACTCTCAGTGTATTTTCGAGTCTGTACTTTTACATTTTGTTGAGTCTAGAAAAATGTACTCTGAGTTATGCTGAGCTCTTGGAACTTAGTCTATAAGCCTACCCAAAATCCCAAGCTCCACCAAAACAAAAATTGCCCACAAGTCCCACTTAGGACCACTCTGTGCTCTGGAGACAGAGTTCGGGCCGAACTCTGCCTCCACACAGAGTTCGGGCCGAACTCTGTCCCCTAGAAATCAGGAACCCTAATTTTAGGGTTAGCTGGTTGCTAGCTGTCCAACGGCCAAATTTTTGAATTTTCCTACCCGAATTCTGGCCGAATTCTGCCTCTAAAAACACTATAAATAGGGCATGAATTCTCTCATTTCAATTCACTCAATCTTCTCTTCTCTTTTCTCCTACAAGCTCAATAAGCCATACCCTTCCCATCTACTAGCCACAAGTCTCCTAAGTCTCGAGTGCTCAGCATCTCTCAGTTAGGATTCTTGTGCAAGAGTCGAAGAAGTCGCTTGGACAATTCCAAGCAAATCGCCACTGCGATCCTCTGTTAGAAGTTGACGTGCTCTTCTGAAGAAAAGGCACGGGTTGTAAACTACTATTTCACAAATAGTGGATTTAATCCTGAGCTAGAGTTCTCAGGCCTGGACTAGTCCTCCACGAGGGAAACCAGGTTAAAATTGCTGTGTTTGCGTATGCTCTTCTGCTCTTCATTTATTTTCCGCACTTTACTCTGATTATTTATTGTTGGTGAAAGAGTTATTTTTAATTGGCTATTTTTCTATATAAACTCTATTCACCCCCCTCTAGAGTTGCCAAACTGTTCTTTAATTGGTATCAGAGCTCTGTTCTCTTTACAAGGACTAACATCCTAAGAGCTGATCCATAGCAACCACACAACCCTTGATTTCCAATCATGGTGAAGGTCAGTCCACTCATAGGCCTCCCCTATTTGATGGGACTAACTACACATATTGGAAAACAAGGATGAGCTTCTATCTTAAGTCTCTAGACTTTGACCTGTGGACTGTCGTCACTGACGGTTACAAAAAGCCCGCCAGAATAGTTGTCGATGGTGACCTAATTGAGAAACCACACGACAAATATTCTGTCGAGGAGAAGAAACAGGCAAGTCTAGATGCTAGGGCTATTAATGCTTTATTCTGTGCTATAGACAGGAATGAGTTCAACAGGGTCTCTACATGTACCACTGCTCATGAAGTATGGAGACTTCTAAAAGTGACGCATGAAGGAACCACACAGGTCAAGGAATCTAAAATAAGCCGTCTCACTCAAGAATACGAAGCTTTCAAGATGAAGCCAAGTGAGACGATCACTCAAATGATCACAAGATTCCTCGACATCATCAATCCTCTATCTTCGCTTGGAAAGCAGTACTCAAACCACGAGAAGATTCGTAAGCTGCTCAGAGGGCTACCAAAGATTTGGAACCCTAAGGTGACAGCCATCATAGAAGGAAACGATCTCACAACAATGTCAATGGAGACCTTGATGGGTAAGCTTATGACTCACGAGCTTGACCTCAAGGACTTCGAAGAGCCTGCTCCGAAGACCAGGGAGATCGCACTTAAAGCTCATCAACGAAGAGCTAATCATGATGAGACCGAAGAAGATAATTCTGATGATGAAGACCAAGCTCTCATGGTTCGCAACTTCAGGAAATTCCTTCGCTTCAATCGAAGGAAGAAGGAACCTCAAGAAGACGATGAAGAAGAACCAACTTGTTACGGTTGCAAGAAAACTGGACATGTCCGAAAAGACTGCCCATTCCTGAAGAAGAGCAACCGCTATGAGAAGCCTTACAAAAAGAACTCATCAAAGAAATATGCCAACACAGGTATCTGGCATGAAAGTGAAGCGAGTGACTCTGAGGAAGAAAAGGACTCTCCTCAAGATACAGCAAATGTGTGCCTGATGGCAACCTCCAACAAGGTATCTAACGAAACTCTGGATGACTTTTCTTTTGATGAACTTGGCGATGCTTTCACTGATTTACTCGATGATCATAAAAAGGTCATCGGTAAATATAAACATGCCAAGGACAAAATCAAAAGTTTAGAAGATGAGATACAAAGAATTTCTTTACTTCTTGATAATGTTAGAAACACATCACCCACAAATGACACTGATGAAGCATCCAAGCTTAAATTAAGCTTACATGATGCTGAAGCACGTATTGAGCAACAAACTCAAGAAATCACTACTCTCAACACGTTGCTTGCTGAAGAAAAGAGTAGACACAAGATTTCCATGACTAAGATTTATGGCTTAAATATTAAGGTTGATGAACTGCAAGCTGTTTCTAAAAGATTAGAAACCAAATTGGGTAAACAGGTTGTTCAACCTCAAACCCAATCACATGGGCACAACACCACTCATGCTAGTCAACCACGTCAATCTCATGCAGCACATAACCATACATTTATATACACAAACTTTCACAAACCACGTGCATGTAAGAACAATTCTCACTCAGTACACACTCATCATGCACAAAGACACAATCAACATCACTCCACACATAAAAAGCACCATGCCATGCCATATAGACAAAATCATCATGCAATGCCATATAGACAAGATCCTCATATACCATATAGACAAAATCATCATGCCATGCCATCTAGACAATATCAGCATGTCACACATCATAGACAATACCATCATTCTATGCCTCATAGACACCATCAACATGCCACTTATTCCATGCATAATCATCTTCACCATGCTAACTCTTCACATCATGTCCATCCTCATCCTGCTGCTTATAGATATTATTCTCATGCTCCTAGTATAAATAAGAATGCTATCTGTACTTATTGTGGATTACATGGACACATCTCACCACAGTGCAGAGTTAGAAGACTTGTAGATAAAAGGATATATGCTTGGTTCCCAAAGACTAACTTTTTAGGACCCTCAAGAATTCGGGTACCAAAGGTCACATCTACTCTTGATGTAGGTGGACCTTCTCTCCTCAACTGAAAGTAAGTGGATTCTCGATAGTGGATGCTCGTGACATATGACGGGAGACGCAAATCTTTTTACATCACTATCGATGAAGAGAGAAGGATACGTATCCTTCGGTAACAATCTCAAAGGGCACATTATAGGTAATGGTATCATTGGTCATCCTCCTTCTCCTGTAATAAAGGATGTCTGCCTAGTGACCGAGTTAAAGCATAACCTGCTCAGCATTAGTCATCTTGCTGATCATGGATATGATATTAACTTTGGACAAAACAGTTGCTACATCTATGATAGGTCAACAGGAGACATTGCTTTTGAAGGGAAAAGAGAGGACAACATCTACATTTTCTATCTTTCTATAAATACTAACAATGCAGGTAGATGTCTATATGCCCACAAAGACGAACGACTACTTTGGCACCAGCGTCTTGGTCATGCCAACATGGATGCTATATCCAGGCTTTCTACCAAGAAGCTAGTGAGAGGATTGCCTGACATCACATTCAAAAAGGACACGGTATGTGCCGAATGTGAACTAAACAAGGCAACTAAATCCTCATTTCATTCTATCAACTCTGTAAGTACTACTAGACCCTTGCAACTACTTCATATGGATTTATTTGGTCCTAGTAGAATAGCTAGCCTTGGAGGCAAACTTTATGCATTTGTTATTGTTGATGATTTTTCGAGATTTACATGGGTTTTCTTTCTCGCTAATAAGAGCGATGCTATTTCTGCTTTCAAAATTTTTGTAAAGAAAGTTCAAAACGAAAAAGGCTACATGATTACTCGAATCCGAAGTGATCATGGAGGCGAATTCGTAAATTATGATTTTGAAAGTTTTTGTAATGCAAATGGTTTTGATCATGAATTTTCTTGTCCTAGAACTCCTCAACAAAATGATGTTGTGGAGCGGAAGAATAGGACTCTTGGCGATATGGCTAGAGTCATGTTGAATAGATTTTCTCTTCCGAAATATTTTTGGGCAGAGGCTGTAAGTACAGCATGCCACATTTTGAATAGGGTGCTTATTCGTCCCATTACGAAGAAAACACCCTATGAGCTTTGGTTTGGGAGAACCCCCAATGTCTCTTTTTTTAAAATTTTTGGCTGTAGATGTTTTATCCTTAACACCAAAGACAACTTAGGCAAATTTGATGCCAAAGCTGACGATGGTATCTTTCTTGGTTATGCAGCCAAGAGTAAGGGATATAGAGTTTTCAATAAACGCTCACTTATTGTGGAAGAGTCAACAAATGTGACTTTTGATGAAGACAACAGTGCAGCAAGTACTCTTGATGATGACGTTGAGCCATCAACTTCTACTCCAATGAATACTTCAACCGAAACTAATTCTCTGGAGGGTTTGCCTAAGAAATTCTCTTTCAAACCTTCTCATCCAGAAAATTTAGTTATAGGAGAAGTTTCACGTGGAGTAACTACTAGATCATCACTAAGAGACTCCGTTGCTAGCACTGCCTTCATTTCACAAGTAGAGCCTAAAAACATTTCTGAAGCTTTTGGATTTCTGCTATGCAAGAAGAACTCAACCAATTCGAGAGAAGCCAAGTATGGGAACTCGTTCCTAGACCGGTTAATCACTCAATAATTGGTACTAAATGGGTTTTTAGAAACAAAGTAAATGAAGATGGTTCAGTCACACGTAACAAAGCTCGTCTAGTAGCTCAAGGATACAACCAAGAGGAAGGTATCGACTACGATGAGACGTATGCTCCTGTTGCTAGACTAGAATCCATTCGGATGCTTTGTGCTTTTGCTAATTTTCAAAACTTTAAATTATTTCAAATGGATGTGAAAAGTGCTTTCCTGAATGGTTTTATTAAGGAGGAAGTTTATGTGAAACAACCCCCTGGCTTTGAAAATCACAAATTTCCCGACCACGTGTTCAAGCTGAAGAAAGCGCTTTATGGCCTTAAACAAGCCCCCAGAGCTTGGTATGAAAGGCTAAGCAGTTTCTTGCTTGAGAAAGGTTTTTCAAAAGGGAAAATTGACACTACACTGTTTATCAAATCTTTTAAAGACACCATTTTATTAATTCAGATTTATGTTGATGATATTATTTTTGGGTCTACTAATGAAACTCTTTGTCAAGAATTTGCCAAGTGTATGCAGACGGAATTTGAGATGAGCATGATGGGAGAGCTCAACTACTTTCTTGGTCTGCAAGTAAAACAACTGGCTAATGGAACTTTCATCTGTCAATCGAAGTATACTAAGGACATGCTGAAGAAGTTCGATCTTGACAACATCAAACCAATCAGCACTCCAATGGCTACTTCAACCAAACTCGAACCAGATGAGAGCGGCAAACCCGTTGATCAACGTAAGTATCGAGGTATGATAGGCAGCTTACTTTATTTAACTGCTAGTCGCCCCGATATCATGTTTAGTGTTTGCCTATGTGCTAGATATCAAGCAAATCCTAAGGAATCTCACATAACCGCGGTTAAGCGTATCTTTCGATACCTTAAGGGTACGATTACAGTGGGCCTATGGTATCCCAAGTCAACATCATTTGACCTCATCGGTTACTCTGATGCTGACTTTGCTGGATGTAAGGTCGACCGTAAAAGTACGAGCGGCACGTGTCATTTATTAGGAAAGGCTTTAGTCTCATGGTTTAGCAAGAAGCAGAACTCTGTTGCACTATCCACAACAGAAGCTGAATACATAGCAGCTGGGCGTTGTTGTGCACAAATTCTGTGGATGAAGCAAATCCTTGAAGACTATAAGTTATCTTTCTTGCATATTTCTATATTCTGTGACAATACTAGTGCAATCAATTTGACTAAGAACCCTGTCTGCCACTCACGCACTAAACACATTGAGATCAGACACCACTTTTTGCGTGATCATCAGCAAAATGGCACGATTAACTTAGAATTTATTGACACTGATCATCAGCTGGCAGATTTCTTTACTAAGCCACTATCCGAAGAGCGCTTCAATTTTCTTTGTCGTGAACTTGGAATTTTAGATGAAGCAGTTATAAATTGAAACTCACCTGCGTAAATATCGAGTATATTGTGATTCTTTTTCGAAGAATTTGGTATGGGTACAAGCCGAAAGGGTCCTTCTGACAACAAGGCGTAAAAGCCTAAGCGACACGGTGCACTAGTCCTCAGGATTACCGCTAGCTGGGATCCGGCCCCTGCAGCTAACCCATGGCAAATTTGGACTATTGAACCACAGTATATGTCCTTATTTATTATATGGCTCGTTTTCGATTTAATATTGCCTAATTGAGAATTTCTAAAGTTCATTTTGTTTTCTGAGTACCTCTCTATCTATTTTTTACACTCTTTGTTGTCCTCAACTATCTTTTGTTTAACTCTTAAACTTTTTCTTGATGTTCTTTGCCTGTTTTCAGTTCTGGACCATTGATCCAGAACTCGGGCCGAACTCTGCACCTATCAGAGTTCGGGCCGAGTTCGGTTCTTAGGTTCCAGGGTCGGGATCTGGCTCTGCCGTTGGATCAATTCTAATCCAATGGTCAATATTTCACCCGACCAAAGACCAAGCCCTACTTTATTTCGGGATTCCCTCTCTTTCCTCCCATATTTCCTTCTTCTCCACCTCCTCCATCTTCTTCCTTCCAAACCCTAACCCTAGTTCTTGATATAGAGGGCTCTATTTCTTCTCAAAATCAAGGAAAATGGGTTTTTCAACATTCTCTTCAACTGTTTAGTATTCTTTTCAGGTATATCTCTCTTTTTCTATCATTTCCAAGTTCTCTTCTTTTATTTCAAATGGCATCTCGCTTGTCCAAACGAGGGAGAAGGACTCGACATGAGGGTGCTTCCTCTTCGGTTCCTCCTCCTCCGATTTAACAAGTAGTTGAACAACACCCCATTCATCCGTTGTTCAATCCGCCGCGTCCCGATGACCCTAACACTTACGACGATCGTTTATTTGTATCGTTAGAAGCCTCAAATGAATGGTTTAGCGATTTTAGAACTCGTCCAGTGTTTGGGGGCCATCCTATAAATTTTACTATATTTTCACAATATGAGTCTTTATTCCGTGATCTTTGTTTGGATGAACTTGTTGCTTCAAATTCTGTTATCTACCATAGTGCAATTCAAATGTTCTACTGTAATCTGACTCACGATGCAACCCACATCTATTCCCGGGTTGCTGGCATTAACATTGCCTTCAATGATTCTGAGTTGGGAGACTTTCTTGCTCTCCCGAATCTTGATGTGTGGGACAAGCTTGTGGAAGCACGTCAACTTCAATTTGTTGGCGATACTTCCCTTGAAGGATTCAAGGAGGATTTATGTGCTCCTAACGTAAGTCCTCGCAAGCTAAAGGCCAAGCATCTCACCCCCTACTTTTATGAACTTCATCGCATCGTGTTCAATACTATCTTGCCCAAGGCTGGCTCAACAGATGAAGTCACTTATCTTGAGATCTCCACCTTATATCATCTCCACTATCGTATTCCATTCAACTTTCCACGGACTATGATGGATTGGATGATCAACTGTCGGAAGAAACCAAGAGCTTTAGTTTATCCTCTCTATCTTCCTTTAGTCTTTCGTGCTTTCATCATTCCTATCCATGATTGTCCGTTCCTGCCTGCACCTGCCTTTCTATCCAAAGCACGACGCCTTCAGCCTGTCGCTGCTTCTGAGTCATCTGAGCACTCTGCTGATGAGGAGCCTGACGCCCCTCCTTTTGGTCAGGATGCACCTCCTCCTCCTGCCACTCTTGAGTCTCTTCAGACTATGCTTCGCGATCGCTTTGCTATTGAGGATGATCGCTGGACGCAGCAGGATTACCGTACCACCTTACAGATCAGTGCCCTTGGGAACTCTCTGCATGATATGCGGTATTCGCTTGCTCGTCATCCTGATCTGCATGTGCCTATTGAGCGGGATCCAGATCGCGCGGGTCATCGTATAGACGATCCGTGGGTCATGAGGTATATGGATCCTGATGATGCTTTTGTGGACCCTCGTCGCTCATTCCATGATCCTTCAGATGTTCCAGGACCTTCTCGTGCTCCATGATGGAGACTGGCTTGATATGCTGCTGCCACTGCTGATGGTCTTAGTTGCCTTTTGATTTTAGTTATTTTAGTTTGATTTATGTACTGGATTTATGTCTTCAAACCCTGATGATGTGCTGGTTGGTGGATAACATTTTATGCTATTTTTCGTAGTTCTACTTTATGTCAGTATTATACTATTTCTTCTCTGCTTGGTGTGGTTGGATTACTTTTCATTATCTATACTGCTATTCCCATGCTTTTCCTTATGCAGTCTATATATTGCTAACTGCCAAAAGGGGGAGAAATATGTATATTTGGTGTGCTTGTGTTTGTTTTTGGGAAAATATTTTATCAGGCCACAGGTTCTATGCATTATTTACGGGGGAGAGCTATTGATTCTAGCTCGGCACCGTTCACTGATTACGGGGGAGCTATCTTATTCTAGCTCGGCATTGTTTATGGGGGAGCTGTGTTTTAACCAACTGTTTCCAGGTATGAATATTGAAATATACATTTATTATTTTGTCAATTATCAATATGGGGGAGATTGTTGACACAAAGTCACAGTCAACCAAATATTGACTACATTGACTAAATAATATCTGTATAAATTCAATACGACACACGACGTCTGCATTCAGTTCAGGACAGACAACAGCTCAGTTTCCGACTCTCAATGTATTTTCGAGTCTGTACTTTTACATTTTATTGAGTCTAGAAAAATGTACTCTGAGTTATGCTGAGCTCTTGGAACTTAGTCTATAAGCCTACCCAAAATCCCAAGCTCCACCAAAACAAAAATTGCCCACAAGTCCCACTTAGGACCACTCTGTGCTCTGGAGACAGAGTTCGGGCCGAACTCTGCCTCCACACAGAGTTCGGGCCGAACTCTGTCCCCTAGAAATCAGGAACCCTAATTTTAGGGTTAGCTGGTTGCTAGCTGTCCAACGGCCAAATTTTTGAATTTTCCTACCCGAATTCTGGCCGAATTCTGCCTCTAAAAATACTATAAATAGGGCATGAATTCTCTCATTTCAATTCACTCAATCTTCTCTTCTCTTCTCTCCTACAAGCTCAATAAGCCATACCCTTCCCATCTACTAGCCACAAGTCTCCTAAGTCTCGAGTGCTCAGCATCTCTCAGTTAGGATTCTTGTGCAAGAGTCGAAGAAGTCGCTTGGACAATTCCAAGCAAATCGCCACTGCGATCCTCTGTTAGAAGTTGACGTGCTCTTCTGAAGAAAAGGCACGGGTTGTAAACTACTATTTCACAAATAGTGGATTTAATCCTGAGCTAGAGTTCTCAGGCCTGGACTAGTCCTCCACGAGGGAAACCAGGTTAAAATTGCTGTGTTTGCGTATGCTCTTCTGCTCTTCATTTATTTTCCGCACTTTACTCTGATTATTTATTGTTGGTGAAAGAGTTATTTTTAATTGGCTATTTTTCTATATAAACTCTATTCACCCCCCTCTAGAGTTGCCAAACTGTTCTTTACTTTTCACTCCAGTTCTGTTTGTTAGTAGATACAAACTTCTTGAGGAGCTTAATGATGGTTTTGTTGAAAGCTTCAGCTAATCCATTAGCGGCAGGATTGTAGGCTGTCGAAGCGACGTTGTCAATTCTATGATCATCGCAGAACCTTATGAATTTCTGGCTGATAAATTGTGGTCCGTTGTCATGGATGATTCGTCGAGGTACACCAAATCGATAGATGACATGGTGTTTGACAAAATTAATAACACTGCTGGTCTTGACTTCAGCCAAAGGTATAGCTTCAGTCCATTTGGAGAAATAATCGGTTATTGCTAATATGAACTGATGTCCTCTAGAAGAAGGAGGATTGATAGGACCGATGATGTCCATGCCCCAAGCTTCAAAAGGCCAGGAAGCAGCCGTCGGATACAGAAATTCTGAAGGTTGATGAATAAAATCTGCATGGATTTGACAAGCTCGACATTTTCTTGCATAATCGATGGCATCAGATACCATAGAAGGCCAGTAGTAACCCATGCGTCGGATACGATCCTGTAGCTTAGGACCAGGTTGATGTGCTCCACAGACACCGTCGTGAGCTTCACGCAGTACTTGTTTTGCTTTATCACCAGCTAGACAGCGTAGAAGAAGACCGTCATAAGTCCGTCGATAGAGTCTTAGTGGTTTGATTGTAGTAGAATCGTAGAGATCTTCGACGAATACTCGTGGCCTCTTTTGGATCTTCAGAAAGTATGTCATGAACAACAAAATCGATGAAGGGAGTTCTCCAATCTTCATTGATAGCATTGAATTCAGTAAGATTACTGAATTCACAATTATGATTGTTTTCAATGCAAAACAACTCACGATTGGAAATAACCACTACTTGCTGTCTTTTGATAGGGATGGCTAAGACTGCTGCAAAATTGGCCAAAGCATCTGCTTTAGTATTACAAGCTCGCCGAACATAGTCTATGAAAAAAGCTTTGAATGACGTAGCTATGTTGATTGCAGCTTCATGATAAGGCACTAGATCTTGATGACGAACTTCATAGGTTCCTCTGACCTGATTAACAACTAGCTTAGAGTCGCCATAGACTTCAAGATACTCGACGTCAAGTTGGTTGGCTAATTGAAGGCCAATGAGCAGAGCATTGTACTCTGCCACGTTGTTGGAGCATGGTTCATCTAGAGAGTAAGCTCTTTGGATAGTTGATCCGTCTGGAGAAATGAGAACAACTCTGACTCCTGCTACAATGGCACCATTGGGTCCGATTCTGGAGGCTCCGTCAAAAAATAGACGCCAAGTAGGAAATTCTTCGGAGACTGTATTAGATTCCAATGTCTCATCAGGAATTTTATCGTAAAGTTTGGATGTCTCTAGCATAGGATGAGCTGCTAAGAAGTCCGCCAGTGCTTGACCTTTGACAGACTTTTGTGGAACATACACCATGTCATATTGGGCTAGCAGAATGGCCCATGTAGCCAGCCGAGAGTTGAGTGTGCTGGGCTTCTTCATGAGTACCCGAAGAGGATTAAATCGTGATATGACATGAATGGTTTGGCCAATGATGTAATGCCGAGTCTTTTGAACAGCAAACATAAGAGCTAGGCACTCTTTTTCGACTGGACTATAACGGTGTTCAGCACCAATCATAGTATGACTGAGGTAGTAGATAGCCTGTTCGTGGCCTTCTTTATTCTTTTGGGCAAGTAAAGCACCTAATGAATGGTCCATGGCACGGACATACATTAAGAATGGTATGCCAGAGATGGGTGGCACAAAGACTGGTGGATTCATGAGATATCGCTTTATGTCGTCAAACGCTCGTTGATATTCTTCGGTCCAAACGAAAGATACACCCTTCTTCATGAGTTGAGTGAATGGTCTACAACGTCCAGACAGATTCAAAATGAATCTCCTGATGTATGCAAGTCGACCTTGGAATCCTCGTAGCTCTTTTAGGTTGCGTGGAGGACGCATCTCTTGAATGGCTTTGATCTTCTCGGGATCCATGTGTATACCCTTAGAGGTAATGACGAAGCCGAGAAATTTGCCACTAGAGACACCCAAGAATGACTTGGTAGGATTCATTTTAAGTTGATGTTGGCACATGAGGTTGAAGATAGTTCTCAAGTCTTGGATGTGATCTTCCTTTAGACGACTTTTGACAGCAATATCATCAACGTAGCATTCGACAGTCTTACGCAGATGATCTCGAAAGATGGTACTCATAGCTCGTTGGTATGTTGCACCAGCGTTCTTGAGACCAAACGGCATCACAGTATAACAATAGACTCCACGAGGAGTACGGAAAGAAGTATGCTTTTCATCTTCAGAATTCATTCGAATCTGATTGTATCCGGAGAATCCGTCCATGAAGGATATTCGCTCGAACCCACAAGTGTTATCGATCATGACATCCGTAATAGGGAGAGAAAATTCGTCTTTTGGATATGCTTCATTAAGATCCCGAAAGTCGATGCAGACCCGAACTTTGCCGGTTTTCTTTAGAACTGGGACAACATTGGCTACCCAATCAGGATGTTGTTCTTCTCGGATAAAACCACAAGCAATGAGCTTTTTGACTTCATCATCAATTGCATCCATCATTTCTGGCTTGAAATACCATTGTTGTTGTTTGACCGGGTTTACATTCGGCAAGATGTTCAGTTTGTGAGTAGCAACTTTGGGATCTAGTCCTGGCATGTCTTCATAGCTCCAGGCAAAGACATCAATATATTCTTTAATCAGAAGAATTAATTCTTCTTTATCTGTCTCTGGGAGGTTCTTACTGATGAATATTGGACGAGGTGATCTGTTTTCTCCTACATCAATTTGTACCAATTGATCTTCGGTAGGAGGTTCCCTTTGTTCGAATCAGAGTTCCCATTGGGTATCCATTCGTTGAGCCCAAGGATCTGTTTCAGGGTTTTTTTCAAGATCCTCGTCATAGCCTTCTGGAAGTTCGGCAGAGACCATATTAGAAGACACAGTCAGCCGATGAATTTGACCAATGCTGGTGTCAGAATCCCACGATCTGGAATCAGAAGAGTTAGAGCGATCTTCACTATCGGATTCAGAGACTGCTGGGGATAACATTGGAGGAGAAGCATATCCGAGACCTCTTTTAGTCCTGCTGTAGTACATCTCTGACTTTCCTTTCGGCACAGCCGTACGGATAGGAGTTCTTCTACCCTTACTGTAGTTGAGGCCACTCTTGAAGTCGTAACCCATCTTTCGAATGATATCTTTTGATTGTTGAATGTAACGACGGAGTTGAGGATGCCCCGTATCATTACTTTTGCTATCATCCGTATAGCTGAATTATTGTTCTGGTCCTTTACTAAAAAGTATTGGATTTTTGCCTTTCTTTCGAGCAGGAACAATTCGGTATGAATCCTCTGGGTGTTCAAAAGAGACTTCTGTTTGAAGAGATTGTACAACTCCTATTGTAAATGAGTGAAAACTATCTAACATATCCAAGTAGCATTTAGTATGATAAATGACATCAGTATACTGGAAAGTAGATACTTTTTCATTGATTTGTACATTGGTATTTACAGCAGGACCTTTAGCCTTAGCAGGCTTGGTCATATTGATTACAAGAGGGGGAGAAGAAGAACGAGGAGGAAGATTAGCTTTGTTACGACGGAGGTCGATGATAAGCGACTCAGAGGAGGTGAGCTCCCTATTTTCCTTGTTATGAGGTAGATCTATAACAAGTGGCTCAGAAGAAGTGAGATGCTTTTTGTCCTTGTTACGACGTAAATCAATAACAAGCGGCTCAGAAGAGGTGAGCTCCCCTTGATCATGATCATCCTCCGTTGGTTTCTTCTGAACTGGCAAGTGAATAGCCAGTGGCTTAGAAGATTGAGGACAAGAAACACGCCCTTTGACAGGTATGATAAGGGTATCTTTGGGCATTGCTTCTTGCTCTTCTTCAGTATCCAGAGACAAGACAACCTTCATAAATTCGTCCTTGTACATGCGAGCGTCGTTACAGTATGCTTCAACGCCCTTGAAAGGATAAAGATCAGCAACTTCCTTCTGAACTTCTCCATTGTCATCAACATATTTGAAACATTGATGAAGAGTTGATGGAACGATGTTGTGTTCTTGTAGAAATGGTCTCTCCAATAAAGCATTATAAGAACAACCATGATTGTTGATGATATAAAAGGTCACCTTTGTGCGAAGATTGCCTATTTGGAGTTTTAGACGAATCTTGCCCAAAGGTTCGCTCCTCCCTTGGTTGAACCCAAGGATGGTGGTGATTGTACTGGAGAGACTATGTACAGGGATCTTCAACGCATCCAATATTGTCTTCGGCATGATGCTAAGGGCAGACCCTGGGTCTATTAGAATACGATCGACTTTTATCGAGTTGACATATCCTGTATAGTAGAGAGGACGGTCATGCCTGTTATTTTCCATCAACAAGTCATCTTGAGTAAAAGTTATGTTTGGAATTAATTCCAACACGCTATGACAATGGAGACAAGAGACAGGCTCTGCTGTAGGCTTCTTCAAAAGGGCTAGACAAGTTTCAGCTTGCATGAGGGCCTCACTCAGAGTTTCCCGAGTCTCTTTAGAGAGGTGCAAGAGCTCAAAAATTGACAACCGGGCCGGTGTATTGGCTAATTGAGCCAATATGTCAAAGTTGTAAGGCTTTTTAAGTCCAGAAGGAGATGTCTTCTTCAAGGGTTTATCGAAGCGGACTTGCTGCTTGCCTTTATCAGCGACCGTCGGCTTGGAAGGAATAGGTACCACCATCGGTAAGGAAGCGGTAGGAATATCCTCAGTAGAAGCAGGCTGTACCGGAGCAGGTTCAGAGGAAGAAACAGAATTCTCTTGGGCTTCAGGATAATCCTTTAGATAAGCTTTCCCTGACCTAGTGCCCAACATGATTTCTTCATCAACTATGGGGTCAAAAGACACCATATTACAAATCTTTGTCTTGTCCCTGGAGCGGTCTTTCTTCTTAGAGGAAGAGGAAATTTCAAACTCTGAAGCAAGATCCGGGTGAATCCACATAATCTCGCCATTGTCAAGGGACAAGGGGACGAGACCTTCACTTCGTGGAGGAGGGAGATTCTCAATCTCAAGAGTAGCTTTGGGGATAGAAATGACGCCATACTGTACCATCTGGGGCGGAAAATTACCGAACTGAACTGATATCATGTTTGCAGTAACAGTCTTCTCATCTTGTTGCAGAGTGACGATGCCAGCGTTGACCAACTCCTGGATTTTGCCTTTGAGCACATAACATGCTCGAGTGGGATGTCCGATGAACCTGTGATAAATACAGTACTTAGAATGATCTTCATCGGGCTTCTTTAGATCTGGAAGTTGGATCTTATTTCTTTTGATTAAGCAATCAAAGATGCTAGCAATGTCATTCTCATCAAAGGAATACTCTACTTTAGGACGAGGTTCCCTTGGAGGAGGTGCTGAAGGGGTAGAAGTGGACGTAGGAGAAGCTACGTTAACCGCCAAAGATTCTTTGTACTTGTTCAAATTGATGTTCAAAGTTTTTTTTGTTTTGCGGTTGTTCTAGCGATTGCCACCACCTGATGTTTGATGTTCATCCCTATCGGGGTTAGACATTTGTACCCCTAGCTGCTTGAATTTGTCAGCGCTAACTTCAGCTGCTTTAGCGTTGACAATAAAGGATGGCCAGTCTTGGAATTGAGTAGACCCCGTCCACATGCTGATGATGGACAATAGATTTGCCTTGCAGGTGTCTATGGTGACAGCAGCCGGAGTTCCCGGTGGCATTTTTAAAGCTTTCCGGCGGAACCTTTCGATGAAACTTTCAGCAGTTTTATTATGCCTTTGTTTGATTTTATTGAGGCCTGACGTAGTCATGTCATTGATCCCCTCATAAAATCATTCCAAGAAGATTTGCTTTAAACCAGAGAAGGATGTAATACAACCATCGGGCAAGCTTCTGTACCAATCGTATGCTACGCCAGCTAAACAGCCGACGAATACTCTGGTAAGAAGAGCGTCATTTGGTTGAAGTTGTACAGTCATAACCTCAAAGTGGTTAATGAATTGACTGGGAGAAGTGCTGCCATCAAACAACGAGATAGTTGGAATCTTGTACTTTGGAGGAAACGGGACTTCCTTCCATTCAACGGGATAAGGTTGTTTGATCCCCAACCTTTGTAAGTTGTCTTTCTTCTTGAAAGCTTCGAATTGAGTTTGCAGGAGCTTCACAGCTTCATTGGCATCTTCCATTGATATAGAAGGAGCAGACTGAATCACAGTGTTAGGAGGAGGAACAACATGATAAGCACTACCCCCAGCACCTGACTGACTGGGTGTAGGTTGGACTTGTACAGACGGTATTTGAGTAGGTGCTACCCCCAGCCCTGCATTAGCAGGCACCGACGATGCTATGATTTCGGGATTTGCAGGCGGTACGGTTGGTGGTACTGTGTGCTGAGCCACAATAATGGAATGCATACTTGCGACCATTTTCGCCATTGTCTTCAACTTATCTTCTAATACAGCTATTCTTTGTTCTTGACTAGCTGAACTGGAAGCATCAAGATCTTCATTGACAACATAAGCTGTCACTTCCCTGGGTACAGAGGAAGACACTGTCTATTCTGAGCTTTCGCTGTATGCATCATAGTCGGAGAAAGAATCATCTCCTGAATGAGAAGGAAGAAGACGTTCAGAAGGATCTTGAAGATTCCTTTGACCGATTGTGTCTCGGCTTCGGGATCTGGTATGTTGGAATACTCCTTCAGAAGATTCTTGGAGTAAGTCCAAATACCGTTGGCTTGGCTTGCGAGACTTCCCGTGCTTAGAGCACTTCCAACCCCCAGTGTCTCTGGAAGTCATGTTGACGGAAGCGTACAGAACTTCATCTTCCGACATAGATTCAGAGTTAGAAAAGTTCAAACGATCGAAGACAGATCGTCTAGTTGTTTGACAACAACACTTGATAACAACCTTATGATTACAATGATGATGATCACTTGGTTGAATTGGAAGTGTTGAAGTGTTATCCTGCCTTTGTTTAAGGTGTTCTCGGAGATCGGGAACAGCAACGGGATGAAGAAAAGTTCGAGGGATATGTTCTTTAATAACATTCAGAACATGGTTCTGGTTCTTCAAATATTTTGTCCCTTGAGTGTACAGGGAAGTGCTCATTTCATTAGCATAGGTGTCCGGATTCTTGATCCTGGAAGTTTGTTGCTGATGATGTTTGGTCTTCGACATTGGCTGTTTACGTTTTACCGAAGTTGGCCTGTTGAGATAAGTTCTTAGATCAGCAAACTCACCCCCAGGGGTTTCTGTTTGAGACACCAGCAATTTTCTCTGTCTTGAACGGGAGATTTTGAGGATAGGGAGATCTTGGAATTCTGCTATCGGAGTAGGCAGAATACTTCTCTCATCAGCACACTTCCCTTTGGCAAGGAAAGAAGAAGAATCCTTGTGAGAAAGGGTCCTTGTACTGACTGATGTCGGAGCACATTCAGATCGATCCTCAACGGTAAAAACCGAAGAAGATTGAGAAAAGACCAAAGGGCCTTTTCCTTTGTTTTGGAAAGAAGGGTTAGCTAAAGAGCGTTTCCCTCTGTTGTCTTCCAAGTCATGGGACAAGGAAGTTTAAGAAAAGACCAAAGGGCCTTTTCCTTTGTTGTGGGGAGGAGGAATAGCCAAAAGACTACCCCCAGTGGGTTGCACAAGAGCAGCAGAGTGCTGGAGAGGAATAGAGCTTTTCTCCTTGTTGTGAGAAGAAGAGAGATTAGCCAAAGGGCTGTCTCTCTTGGATTGCGCAGACATGGCTTGTGCATGGGTGGATGGCGCACTGACAGGTTGCACAGGAGAGTCCTTAACAAAGAACTTTCTGGTTCTAGCCACAGACACTGTGGTTTGCGCATCAGGAGTTCTGGCCACAGAGTGTTTAGGATGCACTCTAGTTGCTGGAGTATCAGTTTGCGCAAGAAGATTGGCAGCCAACTGTGCCAGAGGCAGAGGAGTCTTATACTTTGATAGGGCAGCATAAGAAGTCTTCTGTATACTGACAACAGCAGCTTGCGTATGAGTAGTTGGGACAGATTGTGCAACAGTCTTAGTGGCAGCAACTGTAGACTGTACAGCAGATTGCGCAGCAGGCTTCATGGCAGACTTGATGGACTGCGCAGCAGTCTTGGAGACCCACACTGGGCACACTTTGCTAGTGGCAGAAGTGGTGGCAGTGCGAGGAGTGGTCTTTGAATTGATCATGGCTTCATAGGCTATCTGGTTGACCTTCACAACCAGAGTCTTCTGCGTCTTCCCGAGAGACGTTACGTCACATTGAGTTGTCACTTCCTCGTCGGAGGAGAAAATCGTCCCCAGCAGAGTCGTCATTTTGTTTGCAAAAACAAAAGTATGAAACTTTATTGATACAAACTTCGTAAAGATTACAAGAATTCTGGGAAAGTACAACTGTAGGAATCCAATCTAGAAGACGATTGCTTTATCCCTTGGACGATGTGAACTTTGAAGATAGTAGCCTCTGAAGTTGATTTGAAGGCAAAAGCCTCGAAGAATTGAAGGCAAAAAAGCCTCGGAAGAATGCAGCAGCACTTGGGCAAGAACTCCTGGACTCTCTGATAATTCTGAACTTTATCTGTGATTTCTGATCTGTGATCCCCTTGAATGGAGACTTAAAACTCTATTTATAGAGTTCTGAAAATAACTAACTTTTAGTTATTCTAGACTGCGCATGATGGATTGCGCATGAATTGGATTGCACAACAGTAGACTGCGCAGGCAGTTGTCTGATCATGGGCCAACTGTCTTGGACACATGGCATCATTTGATTGAAATGCGCATGATCGTGCATAGACGGTTGCCACGTAATGAGTAATTGATGGCATGAATGCCACGTATATGTTGTCAGTTGTGTTGATAGAGCGCGCAACCTGAATTGCGCTGGCTTTGGATTGGGCATGAATGGATTATGCAAGCATGGATTGTGCCACTATGGATTGCGCATCCAATAGGCTGACCGATTGTACTGTCAGCTGTCCTCGAGCACCGTGCTGTACGATTAAACAAACAGTTGCCTCGTTCTCCGTGCCGTCAGCTGTCAGAAGATTTGATTGTATCAGGTAATGATGTTGATTTGCCACGTCAGCCTGCGCACTTGAGAGTGTGCGCAGTCTAGTGTGCACAATCTGTATACTGCGCAATCTGATGTCTGTGCAGTTCATTTGAAAGATGCATTTCTTGATCTTCATGACTTTGTTGATGTGTGCAACTTGATTTTTTAGGACCTACAGTGGCACTCTCCTCCAACGATCTGCGCAACGTGATCACTCACAAGCGCCGATCAGGAGAGTTGACTGACAAGCACGATGTGCCCCTCACGGGGCATACTTGTGTTGTGGTCACCATCAACTGCTATTGCAAAACGGCAGTCCCACCAAGGCAGTCGGTATTCCAGCGGCTGCAATCATCCACACCCCTCCGAAGTCGCCTCGGGAAGAAGGTGTCAACAGAAGAAGAACCAATGGTTGCTTCATGCAACGTGATCTCCAACTCCTCGTCAGTCCGAAAGGCGACTGGCAGCTCCTCTTCCTTGTCTAAAAGCCAACCAAGGAAAACCAAGACAGCTGTCTCATCCTCCGGAGTATTCGAAGGCACTCGAGGGAGGAAGAAGATCTTGGAGGAAGCTGGGGGTAGTCAGACCCTTGTCGAGCCTCCTTCCGAGGACGAGTGTGTCCAAAACACATCTGGGGCAGATCCTCGAGGCGAAGTCAGCCTCCCAGAAGCCCCTGAAGACGAGGATATCCCCTAGAACATAGCTGGGGGTAGTCTAGCATCTGCGGACCCGAGTTCCGGAGACGAAGAGGCCCTTCAAGACGGAGTTGAGGGTAATCAGGCCCGTGCAGATGCGCCCGTGGTGAATGTTCTCCCGAACATAGTCGGGGTAGCCAAGACGAAGCTCCAGGAGAGGCAACTCCCCTACAAGAGAGTGAGGCCTAGAGTGTGGCCTCAACCCATTCATCCACTCCCGGCCGCGTCATGACAGTAAATGTGACTGGGGTTGATGTCTAGTCTGATGCGCCGCCAACAGACCTCGTCCAGCGCATAGATACCCTGGAGGGAGGACTCAAAACCCTCTCTGCCTCATGCAAACACCGACTCAAGCAATGTTTGAGATACGGTCAGCCTTGACCAGGACACCTTCTACCGGTCCCGATCCAGGGGCCAATGGAGAGTCGAGTGTACCCCTTCAACGGGTATCCTCGAACGCAGATCGCCGAGAAGCGCCTCGGACGTCGGAGCCCTCAAATGCTCAACATCAGGTGGTACCACCTTCCCCGACTCCCAGTTCTACGGAAGACGTGGTCGAGATGATCAGGGACCTGCGCGAGCGCTTTGAGTCCAAGACGAGACAAGAGGAGCGCCAGAAAATGGGCATCCCCCAGCCTTATCCCCTCGAGTGGAAGAAGGTGGTTTATCCTCCAAAGTATAAACCATAAACACTGACGCCATACGATGGGAAGGACTCTCCGCGTCGCTACCTGACGTATTTCCAGTCTCAGACGGGACATCTTCCGAAGGAGGATGCGCTACTTACCAGCATATTTGTTGGGGCACTGAAAGGAGTGGTGTACGACTGGTACTGCAGCCCCCCCGACAATTCAATATCTTCCTTCGACGATCTGACGTGCCTCTTTATCGACCATTTCTATGACGGCGGGAAGGACATGACAATGGCATCCCTTATAGAGATACGCCAGAAGGAGAAGGAAACAGTTCGAGTGTTCATCAAACGCTTCCGACAGGCCTGCTTCAGACTGCCCCCGGGCATGCCAGAACAAGCGCTTCTCTCCTTCTGCAGCATGAACATGCTGCCTGCAGTCAAGCTCTGGCTCAACTCTACTCCTCCTCCTGACTGGAGCTCCTTGATCATTGAAGCAGAAGCCGCGGAGAAGAAGGCAGCCAATGCTCGTCTTCTGGGAGTCAGTTTCCCTGCCTTCGAGGACAAGGGAAAATGGCCTGCAACCAACAACCCCGGACGAAAAACAAAGGGGAAGCAGGCATTGACTGTCAATGCCTCAAAAGGTGCATCAGCAGCTACTCAGAAGCCTCCACTTGCACCAAGGCCGAAGGAGGTTTATTCGTTCAACGACGAAGACACCCTGCAGCTCTTTGAGATACTGAAGCAGGGTGACAAGATCAAGCTTCCGGACCCGAAGCGTCTCGATGAGGTCGGGAAAGTGGACAACCCGAGGTACTGTCACTACCATCGGTTTGTCGGATACCCAACCAAGGACTGCTATGTCGTCAAGAATTACATCCAGTGCATGATCAATGCGGATGTAATCTCTGTCGACTACGAAGAGAAGACGGTGTCAGCCATCGTGGTGTTACTCTAGTTTGGCACCCTGCCGCTGACTACAACACAGGATGGCGTCGTCCCCATCCCTAAGGCGACAATGGAGGTGGTTAACTTACCACCAACCCGTGACAACGTGAGTGGACTCATCCCACTCACCACATCTCGGGGAGAGATCCTGTGGGTTCACCCCGATCTCGTCTTCGAGGTGACTCAACCGGAGGTACGCCCTACCTCCTAGTCCAAAGGCAGGAAGATCAAGTCTTGCCGCACGGTCTCTTTTTCAGCGGAAGAGGAACTTCCTGTGCAGACGCGTTCACAACAGAACGTCCAACCCGACGAAGCTGCCGTCGAGGTGGTACCTCCTTGCACCGTCCCTGCTATCCAGGACGAGGGCCCGTCCAAGCCCTTAGCATCCAATAAGCAGAAGCAGATAGAGGCCCGCTTCGATAGGCCTCTACGAAAAGAGAATGCTTCGGGGCTAGCCAAGCCCCACAACTTCGACATACTGGCGCAACTGGCCAGTACTCCTGCCCGCCTATCTCTGTTCGAGCTCCTCCGTCTTTCCAAAGACTCCCGAGAAGCTCTCTGCGAAGCTCTGAAGGATGCTGAATCCTTTCTCAGTCAGGTCAAGCAGCCTGAAGATCTTCCGACTGTATGCAAGCACTGTCACTGTACGGAGGAGGTTATCCCTAATATAAACTTCACCCAACAGGACATGCTGCTCAAGCACAATCGACACAACAGGCCGCTGTATTATATAGGGTACATCGGTTCAGTCAAGGTGAAGCGGATTCAGATCGAACCGGGGTCTTCCCTCAGCATCATCTCGAAGACGCTGCTCTCAACACTGGGGATCCCAATGTACCGACTGGCGCCCTCCAACACGACAATCAGTGGTTTCAACGCCAGCAAAAGCGAACCACTGGGCAAAATACGACTGAAGTGCCACATCGATAACCTCAGAGCCGAGGTCACTTGTTATGTCGTGGACGCTGAAGTCAACTACAATATTCTGTTGGGTCGCCCATGGCTGCACGAGTACATGGTGGTACCATCCACACTCCACCAATGTATGAAGTACGTGTCTACCAACAACGTCATCCGTATGGAGTTCGCGGATATCGACCCTTTCAAAGGTATTGAAGCCTACTTCACCGATGCCGACTTATACAAGTCACCTGACGAGGAGGAGGCCAATGATGCTGACGACGAAGCAGAAACGGCAGCAGAGCCGAACATGGAGCCTGAGGTCACCCTCGATGCTCATTTGAAGATCCGACTCAAAGGCAAACCGCCTCAGAAGTTGCCTCCCATGAGCATTAAGCTACCCGGGAAAGCGCCAGCTGCTCCTGAAGCTCCCCTAAAGATATGGCTCAAGGGAAAGCCGCCTCAAACATCGGCTCCCCTTGTAGCAAAACTATAGGGAAAGGCGTAAATCACCGGAAGCACAGCGGAGGCACCTCTGAAGGTGCGTCTTAAGGGCAAGCCGCCGCCATCCTAGCCGCCAGAGAAGGCCCATGTAGTCCTCTCGGACTCCCAGATCAGCGCTGTGGTGGACCCTCCCGATCCTACTCCAGTGCTTACAGATGAAGAGCTGGGGGAATATATCTCGGCCGATGTAGATGCCCCATCTCTCGATAATGTAATCCCATGGGATAAAATCTCATATTTCATCAATAACAGAGTGTCTTTTAATTATTCTAGTCTTCCACATTGGAATGCCATGTATACATTAGATAATGCTCTACGGTCGTTACAAACACAAATAACGACCGTCCATCATGTAAATCGAGTAGTCCCGTCCCAAGGGATCTGTTACATAGTCCCACCACGGAGTCGAGATGAAGAATCCATCATCTTCGGCAGGGTCGAGCGTCATCAAGACCTCCCGCCACTTGAGCCAGAACCAGATGCCGACAGAATGCAACTCTATCGGTACACGGACAAGGCAAAGTACCTCATCCAAAAGATGGGTTACGACCTAAAAAGCGACAAAGGCCTGAACTACGGCAAAGGTCGACGTCTCCTCTCCAGCTTCCAACACCTAAAAGAAAGCCGCAGGACTACTACAATCGAACTCGACGGGGGGTAGGCTATGTCACGCCACCGTCAACTCCAGAGAGTTCAGACGCAGAAGAAGTAGAACATTCTCACTCGTCTGAAGCATCAACGTGGGATTCTGATACCAGTATCGGATCTGTCTTCAAGAGAGTGCTGTCAGCCAACATGACATCTGCACAATCTCGAGAAGAAGAAGGCGAAGACCAAGCGCCGAAATTCTTCGAAGAAGAACCCTGGGCTCAATGCCTGGGACAACAATGGGAGTCTCGCTTCGAACTACGCGAACCTTCCACCGAAGACGAAGTTGAGCAGATCGATCTTGGGGATGGATCTTCTTCCAAACCCATCTTCGTTAGCAAAAGCCTAAAAGGACAAGACCGAGAATCTTTAATCCAGCTAGCTAAAGAGTATATCGACGTCTTCGCTTGGAGCTACGAAGATATGCCGGGACTTGATCCTCAGATCGTGATGCATAGGTTGAACATCTTGCCTGGTGCCAAGCCTATCAAACAACAACAACGACACTTCCGTCCGGACATCATGAACGCCATCGATCAGGAGGTAGACAAACTCTTGACCAGCGACTTCATCCGTGAAGAGCAACACCCGGATTGGGTTGCCAACGTCGTCCCCGTCACCAAGAAGAATGGGAAGATACGAGTCTGTATCGACTTCAGAGACCTCAACTCTGCTTGCCCGAAGGACGAATTCCCGCTTCCAATCACCGACGTGATGATCGACAACACATGTGGCTTCGAGCACATGTCTTTCATGGACGGATATTCGGGCTACAACCAGATCAAGATGTTCCCTGATGACGCAAAACACACGTCATTCAGGACTCCAAAGGGCGTCTTCTGCTACACAGTGATGCCCTTCGGCTTGAAGAACACTGGTGTGACATATCAAAGAGCTATGAGCACTATTTTTCGTCAACATCTTCGCAAGACAGTCGAATGCTATGTTGACGACATCGCAGTCAAGAGCCGTCTCAAAAGAGATCACCTGCAAGACCTCAAGACAGTCTTCGATCTCATGCGGGCGCATCAACACAAGATGAACCCCGCTAAATCTTTCCTAGGGGTTTCTAGCAGAAAGTTCTTGGGCTTCATCACCACGACGAAAGGCATTCATGTCGATCCCGAGAAGACCAAAGCCATTCTTAATATGGACCCTCCGAAGAATCTTCGAGAACTTCGAGGCCTACAGGGACGTCTGGCATACATCCGGAGGTTCATAGCAAACCTTTCCGGCAAATGTCAACCCTTCACCCAGCTCATGAAGAAGGGAGTCTCTTACGTCTGGACAGAAGAATGCCAAAAGGCTTTCGACGACATCAAATCCTACCTGACGAGCCCTCCAGTCCTGGTGGCACCCGTCGCCGACAAACCATTCCTACTCTACGTCCGTGCCATGGATCATTCCCTCGGCGCCCTGCTAGCTCAGAACAGCGACACAGGCTATGAGCAAGCAATCTACTACCTCAGCCGAACTCTGATCGGGGCCGAACACCGGTACAATCCCGTTGAAAAGGAGTGCTTGGTTCTGGTATTTGCCATCCAAAAGACTCGTCATTACGTCTCGTGCCAGACAATTCATGTCATTTTCCGAGTTAATCCGCTCAGGGTCCTCATGACAAAGCCAGGATCACTGAACTCCCGGCTAGCCACATGGGCGATCTTACTAACGCCATACAACATGGTGTTCGTTCCACAGAAAGCTGTTAAGGGTCAAGCTCTGGCCGACTTCTTAGCTGCACACCCCATCCCAGAGTCCTCAAGACTCTATGAAGACATCCCGGATGAGGTCCAAGAATCAAATGTCACCGAAAAAGGCTCCGTCTGGCGGATGTTTTTCGATGGCGCTTCAAGAACAGGCCCCAAAGGCCAAATTATCGCAGAAGTGGGGGTGGTATTAGTCTCCCCTGATCAACTGGTCATCCAGCATGCTTACTCCCTTTCGAAGCCGTGCTCCAAGAATGTTGCTGAGTACAATGCGCTCATTATGGGACTCCAGCTGGCGCAACATCTGGGGGTGAATCATCTGGAAGCCTACGGCGACTCAAAACTTGTCGTAAACCAGATCAGAGGGCAATACGAGGTTCGTCATGAAGACCTGATCCCTTACCATGAAGTTGCATTGAACATCGTTTCAACCTTCACCGGGTTCTTCATCGAATACGTACCCCGCCTACAAAATCTGGAGGCTGATGCTCTGGCTGGCCTCGCAGCCTCCTTGGCGGCACCCCTCGGGACTCAACACTACATCACGGTAGTGGGTCGAGACTTGGTCTGCCCTAAAAACAACCTGCGCTCACAAGTAGCCCACGCCATGTCAACGGGTGCTGGTGTTAACGTCCGAGATTGGAGATTCCCGTTCATCGACTTCGCTGTCTACGGAATTCTTCCGGAGGACCCAAAAGAAGCCATCTCAGTCAGGAGACGCTCTCTTCGATTCTACTACGATACAGCCACTAAAATGCTGTACCGACGCTCCTACGATGGATTTCTCCTTCGATGTTTGTCTAACGAAGAAGCAGCCGAAGCCCTTCGAGAAGCTCATGATGGAACTTGCGGGGTCCATCAACCTGGCCCTAAGTTGCAGGATCGACTGCGACGCATGGGCTACTACTGGCCAACCATGGCCGCTGACGCTGTCGAATATGCTAAGAGGTGCCATGCATGCCAGCTTCACGCAGACTTCATTCATACACCGTCCGAACCACTACATCCTACAGTCGCCTCCTGGCCCTTCGAAGCTTGGGGAATGGACATTGTGGGACCGATCACCCCTCCTTCATCGAGAGGACACCGCTTAATCCTAGCAATCATCGACTACTTCTCCAAATGGGTAGAAGCAGTTCCGCTGGCAGCAGTGAAAAGCTCCAGGGTGATCAGCTTCATCAAGCACCACATCATCTACCGTTTCGGGGTACCCCAAAGGATCATCCACAATAATGGTCCTCAGTTCATCAGCCATGTTTTTAGCCGATTCTGTGACAAGAATCACATTCAAAACGTGGCATCGACCGCCTACAATCCCGCAGCAAACGGATTAGCAGAGGCGTTTAACAAGACTATCGTCAGGCTACTCAAAAAGGTCGTATCATCCAAGAAATACGACTGGGACGAAAAGCTCGACGAATGCCTTTGGGCCTACCGCACAACGGTATGGACCCCGACAGGCAACACACCATTCTCCTTGGTCTACGGGAGCAAAGCGGTACTGCCTCTCGAGATTCAGATACCCTCACTCCGCGTAGCAATCACAAACCAACTCACAGAAGAGGACAATCAACGTCGTCGTCTGCGGGAACTGGAGGCACTTGATGAAAAGCGGCTCCTAGCTCAACAGCGCATCGAACTCTACCAAGCCCCTATATCACAGGCTTTCAACAAGAAGGTCAAGCAAAGGACTTTTCAAGTAGGCGACCTGGTTCTGGCAGTCAGGAGGCTGATGGTGCTGACTCACAAAACACCAGAAAAGTTCGAGCCCAAATGGGAATGACCTTTCATCATCGAGACGGTATACTCAAACGGTGCTTACCGTCTAGCCAAACCCAATGGGGACTTGTTCATGATGCCCGTCAATGGCAAGTTCCTAAAGAAGTACTACTCTTGACATCTTTCAGACATGTGCTTCCACCAGGGGATCTGTGGACCCAATCATCAGGGCTCACAGACAATTCCCTTCCACAAAATCATTCGCTTCTGGAACCCAGTTGTTCCGTAGCATCCTCCAGTAGAAGGACAACCACATCCATATCACCTCTGAGTTGTCCCCCTACATCCTACAAAGCGGAATCTTACATCCCATAAGACTACGCTACCCACCATGTTTACCACGTCCACATTACCTCTGAGTAAACATACCATACAGACAACCCCCACGTTGCCGTACATTGATCGCAGAACTTCTACGTCCACATTACCTCTGAGTAGTTCCGTGTATCCCCCAGAGTCATTCCTACCACGTCCATAACACCTCTGAGTAGGAAGATTCTATCATTTGAACCCCATATTTGCCACGTCCATATTACCTCCGAGCAACTATATTGAGTCTTTCAAACTTATTATCTGTACCTAAAACCAAGGTACGCAAAAGATAATAGGTCCACACAAATCATCAAAGTTCATGACAAGCAAAAATGAACACATCACAGAAAATGGTGTACTTCTTTATTTCTAGAAAAGAAGAGTAAAGGATTACACTATCCCCAGCAAGAGTTGCAAAAATATAAAAAAAGCAGAGACTACAAGCCCTAATCCCCAGGGTTGGCAGAAAGCTCTGCAATTCGGCGTTTCAAGTCTGTCGCCCGAGTCTCCACAGTCGCCAAGACTCGACGTTCAGCTTCTTGACGTATCGCTTCAACAGCCTCAGCAGAATTTTCATTCTCGTGCTTCTCATCAAGCTGCTGTCTCTGCTGAGCCTGGGTAAGAGCTCGAAGAGTGAAAGCTGCTTCCTCCTTCTTGAATGCTACGTGTTCAACCTGGACACGTTCGGCGTCCAATAGGAGTCGGGCCCGCTGATCCTCAAGGCGGCACATCTGCGCGTCAATCTTCGCGATATTAGCGTCCAATGCAGCTCGCGTCTCCACTGTCTCCCGCGTAGACTGAGATAATCGCTCCACTGCAGCTTCAGTCTCAGCCACTTTGCGTTCCCAGACACTCACTGTGGCCTGGTAGGAAGACTCAGTCTCGGCGAGCAGCTTCTCCTTCTTCGTATCTATCAGGACGGAGAGGTCATTTCGCTGGATGCGCTCCAATTCGGAAAGCCGTTGGTCCAACTCAGCCACCGTGGCTTCCAGAATGATGGCCATATGATCGTGGCCCTGATAAATACAGATCAAGTTGATTTGAGGCAGTGCCAGAGTCCTTGCTGTCGCAAAGCTCCCTTTGGCATCCATCACTGCCGACACCCCCCTCTGCAGCATTTTGTACACTGCCTCAACGATGAATTTCACATATTCATCTGCGTCCGCCAGCACCTGCGACGTCATAGCAGGGGTTAGAGGAGCTACTCCAGTCGGCGGACCGGAAGAAGACCCGCCGACCTCAACCTGCGAGGCTGGAACCTTGGTATCAGTAGGCTCTTCATCAACAGGGGCCTGACTACTAGTCCGAGGAGCCAAGGGAACAGAAGAGGCCGGACATGCGTCGAGATCGTACCCCAAGTGGAAGGAGCAACAGAGGGTTCCATCACACCCTTACCCTTCCCAAACTCGGAAGTACCACCGACGTCAGTGGCCACCTCTCCAATACCCAACGTGCTATCAGCAGCCAATACTTCCCCTGGCAGAACGGGGAGATCAACACTTGCCTCCTGACTCGTCCCTGAAGTCAGGACCGCCAGACGCGTCTCTTCAACAAATCCCTCTACAGGGACAAGATCTGTCGCTACCTCCTGATTGGTAGCCACCTCAGCTTCCGCCGCTGAGTCTGGGGTAGGGCTCGGCAATAATGCAGCCGATCTCCCCTCATCATAACAAGGAGGGGAATCAACCCTCTCCTCTGTTCCAACCATCTCTGTTGCCCCCGCAACAGGCTCTTGCAACCCTGGAGCGACGCCATCCGAAGACGACGAACTCCACCCCACTTCATCACCAGGAAGCCTCGTGTCCGCTGGACCCTCAACGTCCAAGGCCCTCACGGCAGCTGGCACCATCCCAGAAGTTGCTGCAACCTCTGCATCTCTTTTAACAAAGTCTGGAGATAGTAAAACCTCTGCAGGAACATCTCCAGGACTCTTCTCTATTGGAGACATTACCATCGGAGGGATGCGCTCATCAGAAGAGCTTGCTACCTCCTTCGGTTTACTGACACCCGGTTTTGAAACACGGGTCTTCTTCTTCGACGATCCCTATAAGAAAAAAAGCACAAGTCACCAAAATGATAAGATGAGCCAAAATTACGGAGGACTCCTTACCTCAGTAGGAGCTGATTCCACTGGTGGTACATGTGGCACTCCCGTTGCCTTTGAAGTCGTCGTCTTTCTCGACCTTTTTGGTACAGATGAGCCGGCTTCCGCGTCAGCCCACCTCTTCCCAACAAGGGGATCTCTCACTGATGCTGCAGCAGCAGCCCAATATCCCGCCGATTCTGGTGGACGATATGACCGAGCCACCATCAACTTGTTCGTCGTGGCCTCCAGCTGAGTTCCAATAATGAAACTAGTCTCTCTATCATAACCTGGAGACGCAGTATTCATTGTGCAATACAGCTTAGCTGCCGAATACATGATCTGTGTCCGAGGGTTGCGAACGGGCGCCGTAAACTGAACACCAGTACACCCGGCATTGTAATATTGCCAGCCCCGGGCTCCATCCAGCAAACTACCGATGAACCCCAGACTGTTACTGGGATTCCGTAGCATCAGCTGGGTATAGCCAAACTGGCGAGCGAACCGGCTGGACAGATATGGCTCCAGATAACACCTATTCTGGTTCCGATAGACCAAGTGAGAAGGCCGAATACTTTACAACCAACGAAAACCCCATTTCGGCAGAGTAATCACGTCTTTACCAGAGTCGACTAAATCTTGGTCAGCCTCAAAATCTTTGAAGATGGGGCCGACCTTGACAATCTTCCACCCCTGAAGGTAGGACAAAACTCTCCTGCAAACGGGGACGCCAGTGTGTAACCACTTCCTCTTGTAGAAGCGGCGGATAAAGGCATCTCCTTCAACATGATCCTCCTCCGGACCTGGACTCATCACGTTCGGATGATACAGAATCAGCCATCCCATAAGATAATGGAATGGCAGTTCAGCCCGAGAAAAGTTGTCATTTTTACCTCTCCCCTGGATCACGTCATCAGCAAAAGTCCTCAAATTCCGCAATAGGTTACACACCATCGCGGAAAGGAGATCTAAGGGACGTCCAAAAGCCAACTTTACGGCAGGCAAAATAAGGTTTCGGTGTACCCTCTCCACTGTACCAGATCCGCCCGCAAACACATAATCTCGGAGCCATATCATCAAGTATGCTGTCAGCACCGCCTTAGACGACATCCGGTGCGCACAGTGCCAGAAGCAGCTATACGCATTCTCGCCACTTTCATTGGAACGAGGAGTCCTCTCGTCCAGCCGGCTTATCTCAGAAGTCACTTCCGCAGGTTTCAGCCCTTGCAGAGTCGTAAATCGAATCCTCGAGGGGTTCGCCAAATCCTGTTTGAAAACATAATCCCTTCAAGCAGTCATATGAGGCTGGGTCTTGCCTTTGTCCTTCCGGTGCATCAAATAATGATAGGTCGCCACTTCTTTGAAAACGGCCATCATCTCCGAGTCCTTATTCTCCAGAACCTGTATCTCTTCATTCGACGAAAAATATTCTTCGTACGGTTCTGAGCCCCAGGGAAGCTTGGACACTTCGTACATCTCGTGGAGAGCCAACCCCAAATCCCCCACTGGAGTATAGAAGGTGCCAGTCTGGGTATTGAACAATTCCAAGAGTGCAAGGAACATAGGCTTATTGAGATCCACGCCAGCCTGTGTGGCATGGATAGCGACCGTCAGCCCAATCTCCTTAAGTTCAGCCTTGAACTTCGAAAGTATCCAAATGGTCAACTCGTCCCACCTCGAGATATGATGACACCAACCTTCGACCCTAAAGCCACCTTTCGGATACGTGACCCTTGATATCAGCATCCGACTTACGATGGTTGAGGCACTGAAGGCAAAAGTGTCATTTGGGACTTCACTGTAGAGGCTCCCAGGACGCAAAGTTTGGCAACTGAACGAGGGACTGGTTCATGAAGCAGCCAGAGTATCCCTCTGATTTGAGATAGCATCAATCGAAAGAGCACCCCCCAGGGCTCCCCCCTGAGAGGGAGTAAGATCCTAGGGCATTCTTCTCTTCGAAGCTAAACGATAGAAGGCCGTCAGCGGCAACTGGCGGTCAAGTTGTCGCATGTACAGTACCATACCTTTTGCAGAAAAGAACCAGTCTTCTTTGACCTTCAGTATCTTTGCTTCAGTGGTGATCAGGCGGTCACCGAACAAAAAGGCAGGTTTTAAGAAGGTCACATCCTCGGATTCAGCAGATTTCAGTTTTTCGCTCTCCATCATACTCTGAAGGAAAATCGGCAACTAGTTCTGGATCTGCAGCACTCTCTCAGGAGATTGATCCTGTAAGATAGCACCCTTGGCAGGGTTGACAACCGCCTCGTCAAAATGAACTCCTATTTGACAAAGGGAAGCATCCAGAAGGACCTCATTCAGCAAAGGAATTGTCATCGATACTGGCACAACAAAAATCAAAAGTCAGACAAAAAGACAAGGAGTACCAAAGCAACCTGGCGCATCATCAGAGTGTAAACCCATGCGCCTCAGAAAAAAGCTTCGGCGTATCATCAGGGTGTAAACCCATGCGCCTCAGTGAAAGGCTTCGACGCATCATCAGGGTCGAAACCCATGTGCGTCAGCAAGAGGCTTCGGTACATCATCAGGGTATGAACCCATGCACATCAGCAAGAGGCTTCGGTGCATCATCAGGGTGTAAACCCATGCGTGTCTGCAGTTAAACCTCGGTGCATGATAAAGGCCTAAACCTATGCACGTCGACGGGGTAAAACCTTGGCGCGGACAGAAGTCTATGCGCGTTGGCAGAAGAGAGTTAGGGCACACCAACTCAGTCGCATGATCCAAGGATCGTCTGAACAAAGGAAGTAGTGGAAGAGACGACACCCACCCGTCACAGCGGGTCGAACGTCGGCCGGAGTCACAATGGTGATAGGAGCATCCTCCTCGGCATACTCTGTCGGCTCTTTTCCCTTGCCAGCACCGCCGCGAGAAGTATTGGGAGCCATTTCTTTGAGAGAAGAAAAGTTAAGGTTTTTGAAGAAGAGCTCTAAAGAAAACAAAAGCAAGGAGAAGAAGAACTCTCTCTCTCTCCATCTCTCACCTATTTATAAGGCTTGGTCGTACGCGTGAACCGATGATGTGTGATCTCAGCCGTCGCCTCGGGTTCTGTGAAAAGATAACCACAAATAAAACCAAAAAGATCATCATTAATCTTTTTCGGTTACCGAGGCATTATCATTTGTACTAACTAAGCGGAGCATGCGCCCCATCACTGATGCACGGAGTATCTATGCGCCCCGACGGTTATGCGCCTCCACTACCATGCTTCTTATTCAAAGTATTCCACAACTTATCCAAAAGTTTTAAAAACTTTGAAGGGGGTCTTGTAGAAGCATGGAATTTCAGAACCAGAAAGTCTATGTGCCAGACTACATGCACCAGAGCTTGGACAAAGTACTTCACAGCAAAAAGCAACAAATATAGACATTGAAAGAGGACTTTTTATTTTACATATAAAAGTCTATTACATGTCTAAGAAAGACTGTACAAAGGAGAATTTCTACAATGAAAAGATTCTAAGTCTACAGCCAGCAGCTAACATGCACCCTCAAGTAGGCGTAGCAATCAAAATGCGCCCTCAGCCTGGCATATCCCACCATGCGCCCTCAGCAAGGCGCATCCTTTCAGCAGCTCAGTTATGTGCATCCCTTCGGCAGCTCAGTTATGTGCATCCCTTCAGCATCCTAGTTATGTGCCGCTCTTCCAGCCAGGCTCACCGCCGTCTAAATGCTTCGACTAATGAAGCATTTATTAAGCAGAACGAGGGTGGCAATCAACCCTCTAGCCAAGGAAGGAAAAAGAACCACAAGACAACCTGTGGCCAGGGGAGGTTTTGAAAGAGCCTCCAAACACCAAGGAAGACCGTGATCGAAACCGCGGCCAAAGGAGCAGCTTTCAACACAACCAGAGTAGACGACACCCACTTTGAAGGAAGAAAGAGCCACCAAAGCCGCAGTACCGCCATTCCGATCGACGGCTCTTCCTGCACAACGAAGATGAGGCTCGAGCATCCCTATCTTTGGATGCAACAGGCACCTTCTGCCTGCCTCAGAAGCCCTCGACCCCGATTTTTGGATATAACAGTCACCTTCAAGTGCATCAACGAAGACACTGCATCGCATCTTCACTCTCGGAAGCATCTCGTCAACAGAATGTATCCGAGTAAACGAATTCATGTTGGAAGGACGTAAGAGAACGAGAAGCAAACTCTCTCCATGCCACTATTTATAGGCCGGGCCAATCAAACCCATGCGCCAAGTGGATGGCTCTCCGAATTCCGTGCAATGAATTTGCATTAAATGGATGAACCGGATGCCTCGAATTTAGCCAAGTCAAAACGGCTATTTAAAGCACTCGAAGAACGTAACAGTCGCACCATCAAAGACGTCTCACGAAGCGGATGCGCCGGCCAGACCGCGTATCACATAGACGCGCCCTTCAACATCAAGCGCATCACACAGATGCGCCTTTCAGCACCAAGCGTATCTCAGGGGATGCGCCCCCATGCGTCCCCATACGCCTAGTAGAACGCCAACCGACGCGCCCACTCAGCTGTCCATCGAATGTCACAAACATTAAATGCTGAACTGACAGAGTTGGCAGCACGCCTCCCAAAGTCTGAACAGTCGGCAGCTGTTTCAGAAGACGAAGCATCGCCAACGTCAGCATCATCATTAGTTCCCTCCGACGGCTACTGCCACGTGGCCACCCAACCATCTCGCATGTGCCTTCGCGGCCATGCGTCCAAATTTGCATACGCCTCAAAAGCTGTGTGCCTCAGACTTTTCACTGATCCCTAAAGACAGAAGGAAAGTCACTGTTAAAACTCTGCATGCGCCTTAAAATCTATGTGCCCCAGACTTCTCCCTGATCCCAAAAGACAGGAGTAAAGTCACTACTGAAGCTTTGTATGCGCCTCAAAAGCCATGCGCCCAGAATGGTTCGTGACTCCTAAAGGTTATGAGCCAAAGTCTCCTCATGCGCCCAATCCTAGACGCATCCTACCAGATCATTCCCCACCAAATTCGAGATCTCCGAGCCATGGGTCGATGACACGTGTCCTTTGACTCAACTCATCCAAGATCTCAGCAACAGAAAGATCTTCTTCTCTGCTACGTGCCGGCTCACAACAGCAACATGAAGAAGTCAGCCCCTCGATCAGGGCGCATCGCCCATGCGCCTCCATCAGCAATCAACACGTGGCAGCCCCGCGTACAGGCGCATCCTACATGCGCGCATAAGCAGCCAGCCTGCAGACTATATAAATAGAGGAATCATTTTCTTCTTCCACACCTACCTACGTACACACACGTACCTACCTACAACGAACACACAGAGACTTCGCACCACCAGAGAGGCAGATACAGACACTCAACGTCTTCCTCCTCTCAGCAAGCTCCAGCACCCAGAGCAATCCAGACCTTCAGAGAACCGATAACCGTCGTCGGATCGTCAATGGAGTCAACGCATTACAACTCACTCCATCGGCAGAAGGGACCCAGATTAAACAAAAGTGTACTTCTAGGACTATGTCTAAGTCCTATATTGTAACACTGTTCTGTTTGTATTAAAATTTGCAATCAAAGAATTTTAATGACAAACAATCAGTCCCCGAATAAAAAAATAGCTAAGATTGGCTACTCATAAGTCCAATTCTAGACACAGGTACAAAAATATAATTTTGGGTCAAGACGGTGACCGTTGTTGGACTCGCTTTGTACCCAAAAATGTGTCAAGACAAAGGTTGTCCAAATTTTACAAACCATATCACAATCTTGGCCAGAACCATGTCGCGAGTCCAATGGTGGTATCAGATTTGGAATCTGATGTCCCTGGTTCAAAATTAAAATTTTATATTTTGAAAATTATGATTTTAAATGACCAACTTTGGCGTCGATTTCCACCAACCAAACGTTATCCTATTGAACTAAAAATTTTATGCCTCAAACTGGCTTATACCTGCTATGTTGCGGATTGATGGTTCATCAGATGGAGATTCGATAAAGGAGAAACAAATACGCAAAGTTGGCTCCACGAATTTGTCAAAAATATATACAATTTAAACGCCCAACTTGGTGGCCGATTTTGATCTATCAAACAATCAAATTAACGACTGAAACTTTAGGAGAGTGAAGGGGCATATACCAAGATTGAGATGGAAGAAACCGTTCAACGATCCAACGGTTTGATCTCCCAGAACACACGTCCAAAGTTGCTGGGCTGAAACTCAATTCTGACTTCGTACTTTTGCGTATCACGACTGGATTTCGTGCAAAACGCCTAAATTGCCCATCCGATCATCGGGGTGAATGATGGCACATCGCGGGGGTATTTGATGGTACACAGGGATGCCAGGCCGTGCGGGTGGTGGTCGATGCTGCCTTTGTCGCTGTTATGCGGCTGCAACAGGTCTTGGGCAGTAACATCACACAGGTGGCCGATCGACCGGGGGAGGTTCGCGGCTATCGGGCACGGCGACCGACACTATGGCGGTGCTGACCGCTGCTGCTCTTGAGGCAACAGCTACTGCGACCATGTCTGCTTCTATTGCCGCTGCTGCTGCTTCCTGCATGGCTGAGGCCGGGTGACGGAACATGGCGGTGGCACGCAGCCACTGCTACGACTGATTCGGGAGGGGGGTTAGTATAATTAGTGTTTAGGGTTAGTTTAGTTTTTAGTTAGTGGTTATATATATATATATATATATATATATATATATATATATATATATATATATATATATATATATATATATATATATATATATATATATAATAAGTAAACATAAACAAATAATTAATATCATAATAAAATCTATTTACTGGGCAAGTATTTAAGAATACATAAAATATTTACTTTGATCTACAATCCATATATGTAGAGAATATATTCAGTCGTAAATAAAATCCTATGAAATAAATTTGTTTAAAAACACATGCTTATATATATATATATATATATATATATATATATATATATATATATATATATATATATATATATATATATATATATATATATACACAAACTCTATTTAACCTAATTATATTAATAAAAATGAATAAATATTTTAAAAAAATTAGGGTTTTACATCCTACCCAACTTATATAAATTTCATCATCAAAATTACACTAAATCTTAATATAAGAGGAAAGGAAGCTAAGAATGGAAGAATAGTTAGGTATGTCAAACCATACCAAAAATTCTGAAAGGATGGAGAAAATGTTTTACGATCGAACTCCTAATTCGACTCGATTATTGTGCCAAATCGTATCATTTCTTAAAATTTGAGGACAAAATTTTTCTAAGGTGGGCAGATTTGTAACTCCAGTTTTCCTGAATAAAGATTTAGTTATCTATCTTCTATATTTATATCTTTTATAAATTAGTTGTTATATTTATTTAACCTGGTTACAAATTTCTATTCTGAGCCATAGGGTTTTTGGGCCATTTCATATTCATCTATTATATAAATTTTCTACTATAGTTATTTAGTTTATGATTTATTGTATTAGGTGTATAAGCCTTTAAGGTTGACTTTATATGATAAGCTTTTAGCTAAACCTATTAAGCCATGGATTATTTGTTCAGCCCAATAGATTACTTTTATTAAAACTCACAATGGTTGAAGCCTACAAACCCATACCTAAGCCATATCTTATAAATTTTAACTTTCACTTAGGCCCAGCCCATAAGGGGAGACAACCTATATGGAAAAAAAGATAATTGGGACCCGACCTAATAAGTTATCTTACCCCGCCAAAGCCCAAATCAACTGACTGACCCGACCCGGTAACTATCCTTACCCGATAACCCTCTCCCCAACCCAGCCCTGTTAATCCGATAACCGAACCATTTTCTTTCCTCTTTTGAATCCTAACCATCAACGAGCGGTAGTGCTTATCCACATGGTGACGCGACGCAACCAGCTACCGGGCCATTCCAGAGCCTTCATAAAGTTTCATTTCCACCGACCTACGCCTCGCCATCTCCGCCGTCCACCATCACCGACTTAACCTCCGTCGATCTCTATCGTCCGCCAATAATCGTCTTCCCACTCATCTCGTCTATAAGTACGATCCCGTCTCCTCCATTTCTTCATCCTACTTTCCTGGTGAAGCCCTGTTCGATCCTACACTGACCTCCACCATTTGCCTCCTCTATTCGTCTCCTCCTCCTTCTTTCTTGCTGATCGAGTTTGCTACCATGGCGGCGAAGCTCTTCTATTATAGTAAAGATCAACACAGTGACGATCTGAGCAGTGATGATCGAGCAACACGCGAAGTCTTCGGGAGCGATGAAGCCTTATTGTGTTCTCCGCTTCGAGTTCTACTGTCTGGCTTTGCCCTGTAACAGTCGGTCGATCGATCCATCGATATAGTAAGTCCATTGCTCCCTCCTTCCTTCTTCGATAATTTTTCACTTCTTTGATGGATGGACAACAGGTTTGTGCAGTAATGATGAATCAATCGAAGAGTTGATTTTGGAGCTCTCAAGCTTAGACGACATTGCTCTAATTCTCTGTTGCATTAGATTGAGTACTACGTCAGTAGACTGTTGGTTGATAAACCCACGAATTGGCCAGACCCTTCCAAGAACTTGAACTCGAATTGGTAAGTTCCTAAACCTATCACCGATCTGTTTTATGGATCTTCCTTTGAATTTGAAATTTTTTCGATCAATACAAACAAAGGAATCTATTAAGAATTTGATCTTTGTTTTTACGTGTGTCCTGTTCGATGCAATACCGCAGAGAAGTCTCTTCCATTTTTGACACGAAGACTTTTTTCGTGTCTGACATCTTTTCTTTAGTTCAGGATTGCTTTACAGGTAAATCCTTTGGTTGAATTTTGGTGATCGTAAGGTCGAATCAGTTTCTCTTGAAATGTGGCACCGCTGGTTAGATGTCTGTTTTGGACGAGTGTTGTAACCAATTTTTGGTGAATTTTAGAAATTATTCCTAAATTCTATTTGGAAGTATAATATTATTTATATATATATAAAATTGATTTAATTAGGTAATTAATTTTTATTATTATAGTTAATTCTATTTTAGTAATTTTGGTTACTATTTACTAATTCTGTTATTATTTATTAATCCTGATTATTATTAATTTGGATTTATTTTAATTATTAGTTATTAATTATGGTTATGATAGTTAATTGCAACTAGTGGGTTTCTAGCTAAGCCTACCAAGGCCTTGGGCTTTGGATTGTGGGCTGTAGCCTATATTTTCTAAGAAGTTTTATTAGTTCAGTTTATAATTAATTTTAGATTACTATTATTTGTTAACTAATTACTGCAATTAGTTAGTGGGTTAGTTAGGCAGTTAGCAGTTGCTTATTATTTTTTATTAATAGTCCTAGATCTATTATAAATTATAAACCCTACAACTCAGGCTGACTTGGAGCACACACTACTATTTTAATATAAATATTAGGGGTGTTCCCAGTTACTTTATTATTCTATTATATTTTTCTGACACCACTAGTTATGTTCGCTGACACACTGTTACCATCACTATTCTCGGCCCTTGCTTGGCCGAACGCCGTCGTGGACTTTGTCGGACCTCGTAATGCCATGACTGCCGTCGCTTGGAGCTATCATCACCGCGTTACGACCTGACTTTGCTGGAGTTCGTCACCACTAGATCTGGACTGCTGAGTCCAGACCCGTAGTTCATTACCGGAGATCTCACCGCCCCGCCATAGGACATCGCTACTGGCTGTCGTGCTCAACTGTACTGTGCCGCTTGATCCGTTGCCCCGACCGAGAACCATCGTCGCCACTGCTCGTCTTCACCATCAGAGCAGCTCGCTATCACGACAAATCCTCTAAAGTTTGTCGGACCTCGGCGTCACCGGTGAGTCACCGCAGCATATTTTCTTCTCCTTCATCTTTTAAGTCATCTTTTTCTTGCTGTCAGTACGACTGACCGGACCGACTTTGTTGTGCCACCAGATCTAAAGTGGATCGCCAGATCTCGACTGCACTGAACCTCGCCAAGCTCAGATCCACCTCGTCAATAGCACCAGACCGCCACTAGACACCGCTCTCGCCAATCGGAGCTTTCTCGGTCTTATATAGATCGTCCTCTCCTTCTTCGTGGCTAGGTCAGAAAGGACGGGAGCGAGGGTTTGTTGCTAGGTTGTAGATGGGGTTGTGAGCTGCGAGCTGTGTGAAATGATGTTAGGGTTAGGGTTCGTGATGTGGCATTGGAGATGGAAGAGGGTGGAGCTAGGGTCTACGTGGGTGAGAGTGAAGGTCTGGAGGAAGAAGAAGGGGTCATTAAGATTTTTTTACTGAAGAGAGCGGTGTTGGGCCGAGAATAAGAGATGGAGAGAGAAATGTAAAGATAGGGCTGGAAGATGTGCGGGTTAAAGAAGAAGAATTTTAGGGCTAAGGTTTGGAACAGACTAGGGAAGAAGAAGCATAGGGATTAGGGTTTGCTGCTCTTGGCAGCTGAAAGGTGTGAGAGGAGGAGACTGTTCAGTAGAGAATTAGGGTTTTAATGGAATAGATGGGCGGGCCGGGTCTCAGGCCAGATTGGGCATGGGCTTAGAAAAGTTTTCTTATAAAAAAAAAAGAAAGGTTAAAACTTGATCAGAACTGTGAGTTGGGCTCAAGTGTGTGGGCTTGAGGGTGGATTTTGGTAATATAATTTGTCCTTAGCCAATTTTAAAGACGGGGATTAACATATCTGTACTTGGCCAGTGTGCTGGCCTAGTAGATGGACTTAGGCTGAAGTTTTAGTTAATAACATTTTGTTACTTATTATCATTTAAGTATTATCATTTATTTCCTTTGTAAATTTTTGTAGTAATATTTTAAAATGTTGTGTAAATTATTTAATGGCATTTATGGTTGATATGTTGCTAGTAGTTTGCTAAAATCTTATATCCTATTATAATTGTTATATAAAGATACTTTGATATTAGGAATTTATTAATTAAGTATCTATATGATATTTCAGTAGAATTAGAAAACGGGACATCCAAATGTTGGAAATTTCTTCCTCACTCTCGTATAGGTGAACTTGGTTCGTTCAATAAAAATGGATAATAAGGATCCACTGGGAATGAATGGGAAGACTGGAGTAGCATCTTCATTAGCCGAAAGGAATTAGTCTTCACTAACTCCATTCGAAGAACGAAAAAGAAAAGGGTGACTGTTTAGGTAGGAGGATGTAGTCCACTGGCTAAAGCTCTGCCAGCTTCTTGTAGACTGGCAGTCTCCGAGAGGAACCTTAATCCCCCGGAGGGCAGGGTGGGAAGTTAACTTTTTCTTCGCCACTAGCTCACACACACACACACACACACACACATATATATATATATATATATATATATATATATATATTTTAACACACACACACACACACACATATATATATATATATATATATATATATATATATATATATATATATATATATATATATATATATAAATGCAAATATTTATTTTATATATACAAATATATAAAATAAATAAATATAAATATAAATATAAATATAAATATTTTTTTAATATATATATATATATATATATATATATATATATATATATATATATATATATAGTTAGTGAATTTATTAGCTAGTTCTGTATATATATGTATAATTAGTAGTTTTCCTATAAGTATTTCACTAGTAAAATATTTAGGTATTCTCTTACTAATATCTATATGGTACCTAATTAACTAGTAGATGTATCTATTTAATTAATACCATTTTGTTATGCTAGGTTATATAGTATATGTTTATATAAAGTATATTAAACTATTTTTTATTTAATGTATAGTAATTAGTTAGTTTATTGTTAGCAATAGATAATTAGCTAGTTAGGCATAATTAGCTAGTGTCATTAATTCAAAACCTAACCAACTTGTACCTAATCTAGGTGGACATAGAGATTACCACATTTCTACCACTGATCTATTGGTCCATTGGTTATGGTCAAACCTGATTTTAATAATTGATCTAACCCTATCTCGATATAAGGGCTACTTGGACGATTGTTGAGAACTGCTACCGTTCCGTTCAAGACTGAAGCTGTTTTGCCACTTGAGTCAGTATTTCGAGTCGTGCTGGCAAATAGGCCAACCCAAAATACTTTCAAAATATCCTTTATTTTGAAAATAGCCCATTTTACAAATAGCTCCCAACTGCTTAAAGTTTTCAAAAAGCCAAAACCCAAAATTTAATTTGGAAAAATTCCGAAAAATCATACTTTTAGAAGGAAAATTCGGTCCGAGTTCGGTTCGAGTTCTGTCCGAATACGTTTGGTACCATTTGATTTTTGAAACGGGTCATCCCGTAGTTACTGATGTAACGACTATTTGTCGAGATTCTCTCAAAAAATTATGTTCGAATTCTGTCCGAAGTCTTCCTTTGAAAAACCTATAAATAGAGAAAAATTCCTTATCTCAACACACTTCTCTCTTCTCTTCTCTCTAAGCCTACTACGGTATTCCAAAGTGTTCTAAGCTTTTATTTTCAAATCCCAAGCTAGTTACAATCCTCTAGTCGATTTGCGAGTTCAGTATGGTCTAGAAGTTTCAGAGTGATTATAATCAGAGGCTTGATTGAAGAAAGACACTTCACAACTGAAGTTGGTCGAGTACTTCAGATCAAAGCTTGCGTTGTAGTAGTTGCAAGGACTTCAGATGAAAACTTGCGATATTTTTCCATAGTGAATTCAACTGAAAGCTAGAGTTCTTCTGACTGGAATAATTTTCACAAGAGAAAAACTAGTATACATCGTCTTATTTGCGTTTGCTTTCTAATCTCTGTTTTTTATTTACATACTTGTGATATATTATCTGTGATTTTGATGCTAACTTTTTAATTAGCTAAATTTCTGCTGCCTACTCTATTCACCTCCCCTCTAGAGTATTGTGCTTTATAATTCGTTCTTACAATTGATATTAGAGCGAATTATACAGGTAAAGTGAGGTAACACAGTTATTATTCTTATTTTACTACTGTTATATAGATCACTTTATATCACACATGGCAACTGTAAAATTTATAAGTGAAGGCCAGGCCACAAACAGACCTCCACTGTTAGATGGTATAAATTACACATACTGGAAAACACGCATGAGTTTTTTCTTAAAATCTCTAGATTTTGACTTATGGTCTATTATGTTTGATGGCTATAAAAAGTCTGCACATATTCTTATTGATGGAGAGTTGGTTGAGCAACCCCATGGTATACTGAAGCTGAAAAGAAACATGCCAGTCTTGACGCACGTGCTATTAATGCTTTATTTTGTACCTTAGACAGGACTGAATGTCACTACCACATTTTTAGCTTGAGGTCATTTTGGTCATTTTTGACTTTTTGTAAAATTAAATTTTTATTAATTAAATATGTGCTAATTATTTAATTAAGTCTTAACCTAGAAGTTAACCTAATCTAGATATGACCATGAGACTAGATATTACTTAAGAACCTTCTAAGCTAAGTGCCAAGCTTAGAAATATCTAGATATTATGTTAGTAGGGTATTTTAGTTATATTAAAGGTAAACCTAGTTTTGATATGAGCCTTAGATTGGACTTGATTTACCTAGAGAGAAGCTTAGCCACACATCTAAACTATTGCCTAGCCCTAATTTCTTCTAAATGGCCAGCCACAACATAGAAATCCCCCTATAAGTATCATCATATGTTAGTTCTTGCCTTTTTTAATACCTACAAAGAAATCCTAATTAGTTCTTCCCCAATTCCTCCCACATTATCCAAATTGATCCCAAATTGAGTCAAATCAATTACATCATCACCCCCTACTGTAGTGAAGGCTAGTGGAGGCTTGTTAGCAAGGATTTGAAGAGCTTTGGGCATTATGAGCTTGGTGAAGGATTCTCATTTTTAGCCCTTTCATTGAGATTGAACTCTCAAAAGGTAAACCTCTCTAAACACTCTAAAATCATGATTTCTCTTCATAGATGCATACATCTAGGTGTCATACCCATGTAGATCAAGTTTGGTAGGATCTCGTGTCTATTTGGTATGCTATCGGACACGTATCAATATTTTTAGATAGGTGTTTGATGAAATGCCAAAGTGAACTGATTGTTCGTAATTTCTAAAACTATTTACATGTTTTGATAGCCCTATATGTGAGGAACATAAAACCCTAACTCCGGGACGGATTTTTGTCGTGTCCGTGTCCAAATTGGACATGCACGTGCTGCACGAGACCTTGTGCTGTGTCCTGCTACCCCATTGCTGTTTCTCTCGACACAGGCCAAGTGGACACGCGCCACTTGGTGGACACCTTGGGGAAGTGACTGACAGGTCATCCCTAGAGTCTCACATGACCTCGTGTCGTGTCGGATACAAATTCATTCGCGCACTGATTTTGTACTAAACCGCACAGTCTCGGTTTCACTCTCTGATACGCACACTCCCATGCGACTCGATAGACGTTGGACACGTTACAGACACCTAGACACGTTAATCTAGACCTAGGCTATCTATATGGGTGACCACGAGACCTAAGAGTCGACACAGTGTGTCTAATTTGACCCGACCCCACAGCACGACACAGTGTTCTACACATTCTCTGATATTGAGTCGATTTGTGTTTTGACACTCGTGTCTAGCTTTGTGGACACGAAAACCCTTTCCTTGACACTTATGACTTGCGTCTAACCTCTGTTTGAACTTTGGTCCAAGTTTTGAGTTGATTTGGGTTTTGCTTTGCACGATTTCAAGTTACTGATACAGTTCTACTGATACTTAAAAACTGAATTTGTGATGATTTCGAATTTGATTTTGTTTGATTCATGAAGTTGTATAGGAAGGATAAATGAGTTAGTTTGATCACTGTGATGTAACTGAACCATATGCAATAACCTGAGAATTAGAATAAAGTTTAATCTGAGTTTTCAATTTATATGAATATGAGATGTTATGATATAAACTGAAATGTGAATTACCTGAGTTTAATTGCTTTACATGAAACTTGGAATAACGTGTTAACCTGAGATTAGAATCTGAAATTGAATCTGAGCATTGGTTTGTTTTAAATGGAAACTGTGACTGACTTCACAGTTTCGGGAAGTAAGGAATTTGGGGTTTTGATTTGGCATACAACTGAGTTTAATGTAGATAATGATATTGGGTTTCAATTGAATATGTAACTGAGTTTCACATTTATTACCTGAGTTAGAGCTTTGGACACTGAATGCATATGTTCACTGGTTGCTTTTAACTGAAACTGAGAGCATGCACACACTATCACTCTTCCTTGCCTATCTATTTCACCATCTCTCTATATATATGTAATATGAATAATATATATGTAGTGTATATATAATGTGTGTAATATGGTAAGTTTAACACATACATGATATGTTTTAGCTATGTGCCATAGGTTAGCATGTGATTAGGCTGTGTTAGGTAACCTTGGTATACTAGTATACTTGTTATACATAGGCTTTGGTTTTGGTTAGGCCTAGAATTGTATAACCAAGATATTGGTTACCATAGAATTGTTTGGACCTAGAATGGACTAAGTTAGACTAGTTGACCATGGTTGACCAAACCCTAGCTAGTTTGACCACAGTTGACTAGAGTTGACCTAGTTCGACTTTTAGAGTTGACCAGAGTTGACCAAGAGTTGACCTTGGCCCAGATTGACCTAGAAGCATGCAGATGCATTGTACTCTTCAAATTATAATTCTTTTGTATACATCATGACTTGTGTTGCTCTAAATAGGACTCAGTTACCTCACTTCGGACTTTATATTCTCATGGACATTCAGATTTCAGGCAAGTACATTCTCTGATCGTTTCATACTTGTTAGGATTTATATTCTTACTCTAGATCACTTTACTTGATGCTGTCATGATGTTATCACGGATTGGTACTATTTGGATCTTTTCATGAGATGTTATCCCTCTCGGGACCGTTGGATACTTCATGTCATGTGTTTCGTGTACATCACGTATTCTTTGCTCTCATGTTATTCATGTATACTCATGTGCATTCATGTACATTCATGTACGTTCATGTACTCTTATGTGCTCTCGTGTACGGCCATGAAGTCGGGACACGGGTGGAATAATTGTAGAAAGAGGTTAGGCAGGTGCCTACTCTGTGGTTCATCAGAGCTCCTGCTGAGGGAGTGTTCCCAGATTTTTGGACGCACAGTTCAGGAAGGAGGAGCCATGGCTCTAGTAGGCCAGCAGAAGGGACCGGCCCTACAAACACAGCAGCAGAGATTCATTCAGCACCAGCAGCAGGCCAGGGAGGCCAGCAGGGGCGAGTATTCGCCATGGCAGCGGAGGATGTAGAGGCTATTGGAGAGCTGATTACAGGTTCTATTCTTCTCGACTCCTTTTCCGCTTTCGCATTATTTGATTCTGGGGGCTTTCCATAGCTTTGTGTCAGTATGTTTTACTATTAGACACCATCTTGCTTCTGAATCGTTGCCTAGGACTTGCAAGATCACGATCGGGGGTGGCATCATCCTCGTTAGTGATATTTGTAAGGATCGAAGAGTAGTTTTGGGATGTCGAGAACTGGATGTGAGTCTGCTCGTAATGCCACTACCGAACTATGATATAGTACTCGAGATGGATTGGTTGAGCATGCAGCATGCCAGTATAGATTATCGCGGTAGCAGAGTTCTTTTCTGTCCGTCAGGAGAGCCAGAGTTCGAGTTCGCTAGACGAGAGGCGGAGCAGAGCAGCAGAGTCTTTTGCAGAGTTTCAGTTAAGGAGCAGTCAGTGCCACATCCATTGATAGCAGAGTTTATGGATGTCTTTCTGGAGGACTTGCCAGGACTACCACCGGACAAAGACGTTGAGTTCTCTACAGACTTTGTGCCCGATGTAAAGCCGATATCTCAGCACGTCTATAGAGTTGGTGGAGTTGAAGAAACATGTGGATGAGTTGCAGGACAAGGGCTTCATCCGATCTAGTTCTTCACCATGGGGTGTATCGGTGCTTTTTGTACCAAAGAAGGACGGGACGGTACATATATGTATCGACTACAAGGTACTCAACAACCTTGCGATCAAGAACAAGTGCCCACTGTCGTGGATCGATGATCTCTTTGATCAGTTGAGCGAAGCTGGGGTATTCTCGAAGATTGATCTGAGGTCAGGCTACCATCAGGTGAACGTGAAGAGGAAGGATATCCCGAAGACATCATTCAGGACGTGGTTTGGCCAGTTTGAGTTTATGGTGATGCCGTTTGGGTTGACTAACGCCCCGACGGTATTCATGAACCTGATGAACAAGGTGTTCCACCCGTACTTGGAAAAGTTCGTGGTGGTGTTCATCGATGATATCTTGGTGTACTCGAAGACCGCAGAGGAGCATGAGAAGCATTTGAGATTGGTTCTGGAGACTTTCAGGAAGGAGGAGCTATATGACAAGCTCTCAAAGTGTGAGTTCTTTCTGGATCGAGTTGACTTCCTGGGTCATATTGTGACTAGAGATGGGATCTTAGTTGACCCGAGGAAGATCACGACAGTTCAGGCGTGGATAGTACCGGGTTCAGTTGCGGAGATCAGGAGCTTCCTGGGATTGGCAGGCTACTACAGGAGGTTCGTTCAGGATTTCTCCCGGGTTGCAGAGCCATTGACTGGGCTGACCCGGAAGGACACATAATTTATCTGGTCGGAGGAGTGTCAGGTCGCTTTTGATGAGTTGAAGAAGCGGTTGACGACAACTCCGATTATGACATTGCCATCAGGATCAGGCGGTTCACTATCTACAGTGATGCCTCGGGGAAGGGTTTGGGTTGTATCTTACAGCAGAATGGCAAGGTAATTGCCTATGCTTCTAGGCAGTTACATCCGCATGAGAAGAACTATCCTACCCATGACTTGGAGTTGGCGGCAGTTATTTTTGCCTTGAAGTTGTGGAAACACTATCTATATGGAGAGCATGTGGAGATCTTCACAGACCACAAGAGCTTGAAGTACGTGTTTCCACAGAAGAAGCTTAATATGAGGCAGCATAGATGGTTGGAGTTAATGAAGGACTTCGACATTCCACTGCAGTATCATCCAGGGAAGGCCAATATGGTTGCCGATGCTTTGAACAGATATCCGGTAGCCATGTGATGGACGGTAGATCGTCACTTGCTAGTAGATCTAGAGAGCCTGGGGATCGAGGTGCTAGTGCCAGGAGTGGAGATGCAGATGTGGGGTCTGCATATTCAATCAAACTTGATAGAGAGGATCAAGTCGACTCAGTTCGACGATATTGCTCTACGGTGCATCCGAGAGCAGGCTTGAGCACGATTGGTGGATGTGGAGTTCACCATTACAGAGGATGACGCATTGAGGCACGATTTCAGACTGTGTATGCCCAGCAGAGAGCTTCGAGAGCAGGTTATGCAAGAGGCCCACCGATCTTAGTACTCTATGTATCCAGGTGCAAACAAGATGTGCAGGGATCTGAAGGAACATGTATGGTGGTGTGGGATGAAGCGGGAGGTAGCACGCTTCAACGCTAGATGTTTGGTCTGCCAGCAGGTGAAGGCAGAGAGGGATAGGCCATGAGGTTTGTTACAGCCATTGCCTATTCCGGAGTAGAAGTGGGAGCATATCACAATGGACTTTGTTTCGGAATTGCTGCGTACGCTAGGAGAAAAAGACGCAATTTGGGTCATTGTAGATAGGTTGACCAAATCAGCTCACTTTTGCCATTTAAAGTGGGTTTGTCTACCGAGAAGCTAGTAGCGATGTATATGCGACAAATTGTCAAGATTCATAGAGTTCCAGTGAGCATTGTCTCGGATCGTGATAGTCGTTTTACTTCTCATTTCTGGCAGAGTCTGCAGACTAGTTTGGACACTCAGCTCAAGTTTAGTATTGCATACCACCCTCAGATGGACGGACAGTCAGAGAGGACTATTCAGACACTCGAGGACATGCTGTGGACTTGTGTCTTAGATTTTGGAGGTTCTTGGGAGGATCACCTGCACTTAGTGGAGTTTGTATACAACAACAGTTTTCAGGCCAGCATCGAGATGTCACCGTTTGAGGCACTTTACGGGCATAGATGTCGTACACCCTTGTCTTGGGATGACGTTGGAGAGCGGGATCTATTGTAACCTGAGATGGTTGTGGATGCAGCCGAGAAGGTGAAGCTCATCAGGGATCGACTTCGCGTGGCACAGGACAGACATTAGCATTGGACCGATAGCCACCGTAGACCGTTGGAGTTCGAGGTACAGCTTAGAGATAGGATTAGAAGTAGGATTGTTTGTTTTATGATTTTGTTTATCATGTTTGATTATTATAGTTAATTTGAGACCTTGTTTGTGATTAGGTTAGAGATCTGGTTTTCCTGAGGATATCTCCGACACGTGGTACTATTCATTTTGGTGGAGGTGGGAAGCTTAGCCCACGCTTCATCGGACCATTCGTTATCAGCGGGATAGACAGTGACATGGCTTACAGGCTAGACTTGCCACCTGCATTAGTGGGAGTCCACAACGTATTTCACATGTCGTAGTTGAGACGGTACGTGGCGGACCCTAGCCATGTACTCGATCATTCAGAGATCGTAGTAGGACCTACTCTTAGCTATCCAGAGCAGCCTGTGGAGATTCTGGATCGACGAGAGAAGGTACTGAGGAACCAGACAATACCCTTGGTTTGCGTCGCATGGAGGCATCATTCTCCAGAAGAGTCTACCTGGGAGAGGGAGGATGAGATGCGCGAGCGATACCCATATCTTTTTGGACCTTGAGGTATTATTTTCTATCCAACTCATCAGTTTAGTTTCGCCTTTCAATTTCGAGGACAATTATTTTAAGGCGGTAGACTTGTCACTACCATATTTATAGCTTGAGGACATTTTGGTTATTTTTGACTTTTTGTAAAATTGAATTTTTATTAATTAAATATGTGCTAATTATTTAATTAAGCCTTAATCTAGAAGTTAACCTAATCTAGATATGACCATGAGACTATATATTACTTAAGAACCTTCTAAGCTAAGTGCCAAGATTAGAAATATCTAGATATTATGTTAGTAGGGTATTTTGGTTATATTAAAGGTAAACCTAGTTTTGATATGAGCCTTAGATTGGACTTGATTTACCTAGAGAGAAGCTTAGCTACACATCTAAACTATTGCCTAGCTCTAATTTCTTTTAAATGGCCAGCCACAACATAGAAATCCTCCTATAAGTATCATCATATGTTAGTTCTTGCCTCTTTTAATACCTACAAATAAATCCTAATTAGTTCTTCTCCAATTCCTCCCACATTATCCAAATTGATCCCAAATTGAGTCAAATCAATTGCATCATCACCCCCTACTATAGTGAAGGCTAGTGGAGGCTTGCTAGCAAGGATTTGAAGAGCTTTAGGCATTAGGAGCTTGGTGAAGGATTCTCATTTTTAGCCCGTTCATTGAGATTGAACTCTCAATAGGTAAACCTCTCTAAATACTCTAAAATCATGATTTCTCTTCATAGATGCATACATCTAGGTGTTATGCCCTTGTAGACCAAGTTTGGTAGGATCTCGTGTCTATTTGGTATGCGTATCTGACACGTATCAGTATTTTTAGATAGGTGTTTAATGAAATGCCCAAGTGAACTATTTGTTTGTAATTTCTAAAACTATTTGCATGTTTTGATAGCCATATATGTGAGGAACACAAAACCCTAACTCTGAGATGGATTCTGTGTCGTGTCCGTGTCCAAATTGGATACGCACGTGCTGCACGAGACCTTGTGCTGTGTCCTGCTACCCCATTACTGTTTCTCTCGACACAGGCTAAGTGGACATGCGCCTGTTGGTGGACACCTTGGGGCAATGACTGACAGGTCATCCCTAGAGTATCAGACGACCTCGTGTCGTGTCGGACACGAATTCATTCGTGTACTGATTTTGTACTGAACCACATAGTCTCGATTTCACTCTTTGATACGCACACACCTACGCGTGATGCACGTTGGACACGATACAGACACCTAGACATGTTCATGTAGACCTAGGCTATCTATATGTGTGACCACGAGACCTAAGAGTCGACACAGTGTGTCCAATTTGACCCGACCCCACTGCACGATACAGTGTTCGACACATTCTCTGATATTGAGTCGATTTGGGATTTGACACTCGTGTCCAGCTTTATGGACCCGAGAACCCTTTCCCTAACACTTATGACTTGCGTCTAACCTCTGTTTGAACTTTGGTCCAAGTTTTGAGTCGATTTGGGTTTTGCTTTACTCGATTTCAAGTTACTGATACAGTTCTACTGATACTTAAAAACTAGGTTTGTGATGATTTTGAATTTGATTTTGTTTGATTCATGAAGTTGTATAGGAAGGATAAATGAGTTAGTTTGATCACTGTGATGTAACTGAACCATATGCAATAACCTGAGAATTAGAATAAAGTTTAATCTGAGTTTTCAATTTATATGAATCTGAGATGTTATGATATAAACTGAAATGTGAATTACCTGAGTTTAATTGCTTTACATGAAACTTGGAATAATGTGTTAACCTGAGATTAGAATCTGAAATTGAATCTGAGCATTGGTTTGTTTTAAATGGAAACTGTGACCTACTTCACAGTTTTGGGAAGAAGGAATTTGGGGTTTGATTAGGCATACAACTGAGTTTAATATAGAGAAAGATATTGGGTTTCAATTGAATATGTAACTGATTTTCACATTTATTACCTGACTTAGAGCTTAGGACACTGAATACATATGTTCACTGGTTGCTTTTAACTGAAACTGAGAGCATGCACACACTATCACTCTCCCTTGCCTATCTATTTCACCACCATATATATATATATATGTAATGTGAATGATATATATGTAGTGTATATATAATGTGTATAATATGGCAAGTTTAACACATACATGATTTGTTTTAGCTATGTGCCATAGGTTAGCATGTGATTAGGCTGTGTTAGATAACCTTGGTATACTAGTATACTTGTTATACATAGGCTTTGGTTTTGGTTAGGCCTAGAATTGTATAACCTAGATATTGGTTAGCCTAGAATTGTTTGGACCTAGAATGGACTAAATTAGACTAGTTGACCATGGTTGACCAAACCCTAGCTAGTTTGACCACAGTTGACTAGAGTTGACCTAGTTTGACTTTTAGAGTTGGCCAGAGTTGATCAAGAGTTGACTTTGGCCAAGATTGACCTAGAAACTTGTAGATGCATTGTACTCTCCAAATTATAATCCCTTTGTATACATCATGACTTGTGTTGCTCTAAATAGGACACAGTTACCTCGCTTCGGACTTTATATTCTCACGGACATTCAGATTTTAGGCGAGTACATCCTCTGATCGTTTCATACTTGTTAGGATTTATATTCTTGCTCTAGATCAATTTACTTGATGCTGTCACGATGTTATCACGGATTGGTACTGTATGGATCTTTTCATGAGATGTTATCCCCCTCGGAAGCATCGGATACTTCATGTCATGTGTTTCGTGTACATCACGTATTCTTTGCTCTCATGTTATTCATGTATACTCATGTGCATTCAAGTACGTTCATGTACGCTCATGTACTCTTATGTGCTCTCATGTACGGCCACGTTTTCCCATGTGCTTCATGTATAACCAATCTATTCATGTGCACTCATGTGATTCATGTATTCTCATGTTCAATGAGCCTATCATTATTTATGTGCACTCATTTATTGAGCCCACGTGAAATCATGTACGTAACATAACTTGAATGGATCCTTGTGTATTGATTGGGGCATGGGTGAGTAGAATTGGTTATGTGGATCATATCTCCAGTAGATTTTTCATGTGAACTCCATAGCTTATTCATGTGCAACCTAACCTGTTTCTATAATCATATTATGCTCTAAATCACTAGTCACTTATAGTTCTTACCTATCAGGTATATATTTTCAGTTATCAAATATCTTCCTGTTTTCATGTACATCTTTCTTTACAGTTCATGTATCTTTCTCTTTTGCTTGCTTTATACTTTCCTGCCATGTTATGAACTACGCGAGATGTATTGTGCTCGTTCCTGTCCTGACTGGACCTGTTGAAAATATTACAGAGGACGAGGAGGACTTCTGTACCACTTACTACGGAGCCCACATAGATGATACCTGTGAGTTGATTCCACAAGAGGACCCTGCAGCAGTTGATGACACCATCCCTTTATTCTAGGCGAGTTAGCTAGACAGTTATCTTATTTCTTGTCGTCTTATCTTATTTTGACATTCTGAGATGTATTATTTTTGGATGTTGTTGTGTCGTATAGACACTTAGACTTGTTTTCCTTTTGTTTGTATTTTTTTGGAGATTATCATATCTATCATATCGTGCTGTTTCTACCTTAGATTTTGATTGAGATGTACCTTCTATATTGTCTTCCGTTTGGAGATATATCTTTTGCAGTTACATTTATACTGTATTAGATGTTGTGAACTAGGACAACGTTCTACCGCCGGCACTGCGGTGTAGGCTGGACGTACCCACTTTTCATGCCCCTATTCTGGGTGCGGGTCGTGACACTGAATTTAACATGGTGTCTACATGCACAACATCAAATGAAGTTTGAAAACTTCTTAAAGTTACTCATGAAGGAACGACACAAGTCAAGGAGTCAAAAATTAGCAGACTTACTCAGGAGTATGAGGCATTCAGGATGAAGCCAAACGAATTTATCACTCAGATGTTTGTAAGATTTCTAGACATTGTTAATCCTTTGTCTTCATTCGGCAATGAATGAAATAACCATAAGAAGGTTCACAAACTTCTACGAGCTCTCACGAAGAACTGGATTCCAAAGGCTACGACAATCATTGAAGGGAACGACCTCACCACTATGTCTCGTGAAACACTCATGGGTAAGCTACTCACTCACGAGATGGAACTTCAAGACTTTGAAGATATTGAACCAAAGGAGAAGTCGATCGCCCTCAAAGCTCAACATAGAAGATCTGTCGAAGATGATTCCGACGATAGTGACTCTGACTCTGAAGATCAAGCTCTCCTAGTAAGAAAGTTCAAGTTCATGAGATTCAACAGAAGAACAAAAGAGCACAACAACAACAATAGCAACAACGAAGAAGATCTAATCTGCTACGGTTCCAAGAAGAAAGGACACATCAAGAAGGACTATCCGACAGCATCATCATCAACCAGGAAAAGTAACAAGTATGACAAGAGTTACCTGAAGAAATCAACATCGAGAAGGTATGCCAACACAAGCATATGGCATGAAAGTGAAGCCAACGACTCAAAAGATGAACAATCAGACAGTGCTGCAAATGTATGCTTAATGGCATTTGATCAGGTAAACACTAATCCCCTGTTTGATACATATGATAATTTTACATTTGAACATTTAGGTAAAGCCTTTAGTGACCTCTTAGGTGATTAGAAAAAACTGCGTAGCAAATATCAAAACTCTAAGAAGGTGCTCAAAGAGTACAAAGGTGAAATAGAAAGACTTACCGACCAACTAGCTGAGGTTAAAAGTAATGATAATTCTAGTGAGGTAGGTAAGCTTTCTTCTGTTAAGTTGCAGTTAAACGAGACCACAAGACTATCCGAAAAGAAAGACAAGATCATTACCAAATTAGAGGAAGACCTATTCAAAGAGAAGAAGAGTCTTCAACAAGCACTAATCAGGAATGATGCACTTACTGCTGATTATAATGCACTGTATGACACTTCCAAAAACTTGGAAATTAGGTTAGAAAAACAACATGAGGTTCCTTCTTCCTATCCTAACATGTGTCACTTACCGAAACATCGGAACACTGTCAAACCCAACACTGTCAGACCAAGTCCAACCAAATCTTTATCCTATAAGACTAATAGGCATGCATTTTATTATCAATATCCAACTAGAAAACCAAGACCTACCAATCATGCATAATATGCTGCATCTAACACTCAACATAGTAGATGTCACTATTGTGGCACCATTGGTCATCTCTCTCCTGTATGTAGAGTTAGAAAGCCTGTTGATTTAAAGATATGTGCATGGATACTGAGACTAACATCTTAGGACCCTATAAGAAATGGGTACCAAAAGTTTCATCTACAAATTCTTTTATAGGTGGAACACCCAACGCATGCTAAAAGCAAGTGGATCCTCGACAACGGTTGCTCACGGCACATGACCGGTGACGCTTCATTATTTACAACACTGTCGAAGAAGAAAGAAGGATACGTCTCCTTCGGTAATAATCTTCAAGGGTATATTGTAGGTATCAACAATATTGGTAAGGCTCCCTATCCTGTGATTAAAGATGTCTGTCTAGTAATCGAGTTAAAGCATAACCTACTCAGCATAAGCTATTTAGCTGACCATGGTTATGGTATTAACTTTGTTAAAAACAAATGTACTATAGTTGATAGCTCAATTGGTAGTACTATCTTTGAAGGTAATAGGGAAGACAATATATATGTTTTCTATCTATTGGAAGAGGCTAACAAAGTAGGTAGACGTTTAATCGCCAAGAATTATAAGACTCAACTATGGCATATGAGACTCGGTCAAGCAAACATGGACACAATTTTAAGACTATCCACAAAAAAGTTGGTACGAGGCTTACTGGACATCTCTTTCAAGAAGGATATGGTATGCAGTGAATGTGAAAAGAACAAAGCTATCCGATCCACTTTTATGTCCAAGAACGTTGTAAGTACCACTAGACCAATTACTACATATAGATTTATTTGGGTCTAGTAGAATTGCTAGCCTAGGTGGTAAGTTGTATGCTTTTGTAATTGTAGATGATTTCTCTAGATACACGTGGGTTTTTTTTGCACGCAAAAATGATGCATTATCTGAATTCGTCTCCTTTTGCAAGAAAGTTCAGAATGAAAAAAGGATTCATGATCACTTGTATTCAAAGTGATCATGGTGGCGACTTTGAGAATGCAGAGTTTGAGCAATTTTATGACATATACGGTTATCTTCATGAGTTCTCTTACCCTAGGACTCCGCAACAAAATGGAGTTGTGGAACATACGAACATGATCTATCTGAAATGGCTAGAGTTATGTTAAACCTGTTTAGTCTACCTAAATACTTTTGGGCAGAAGCTGTCAATAAAGCTTGCTATGTTCTCAATAAGGTTCTAATTCGACCTAAATCGAAGAAGACTCCTTATGAGTTATCGTTTGATAGGACACCATCTGTTTCTTATTTCAAAATCTTTGGTTGCAAATGCTTTATTCTCAATACTAAAGATATTTGGAAAAATTTGACGAAAGGCCGATGAATGTATATATCTAGGTTATGCGGCCACAAGCAAATGGTACCGAGTCTTCAACAAAAGGACCATGATCGTCGAAAAGTCAATAAATGTTACCTTTGACAAACTGAATCAACATACAATCGATGATAATGATGAAGACAACAGTACACCAAGTACAACACCTGTAGAACCTTCAAGCACATCACCAGCTGACGCTCCAGGCAGAGCACATACAGAACCAGAAGCCGGAACTAGCTACCTTGAAAGTTTGTCAAAAAGAATAAAATTTTTGGCTGACCATCCCAAGGATTTGGTAATAGGTGAGATTACCAGAGGTCTAAGTACTCGTTCCTCAAACAAAGATATAGTTTCCTGTATTACATTTATTTCACAGCTAGAACCCAAAACTATTGAAGAAGCATGTAGCGATAATTTTTGGTTAGATGTTATGTAAGGGGAATTAAACCCATTTGAACGGAATCAAGTTTGAAAACTTGTTCCCAAGCCCATTGATCATCCGGTCATTGGCACCCACTGGGTATTCCGAAATAAACTTAATGAGGATAGTTTAGTTACAAGTAACAAGGCTCGACTTGTAGCTCAAGGATACAACCAAGAGGAAGGTATCAACACCGATGAGACCTATACCCCATTTACGAGATTAGAATCCATTCGCATGTTATGTATATTTGCATGTTTTTATAATTTTAAGCTTTTTCAAATGGACGTTAAAAGTGCTTTTCTTAACGGTTTTATTAAAGAAGAAGTTTTTGTAGCTCAACCTCCAAGTTTAATAATTTCAAAAATCCTGATCATGTTTTCAAGTTGAAGAAAACCTTATACGGTTTGAAATAAGCCCCTCATGCTTAGTATGATCGTTTAAGCTCTTTTCTACTTGATAATGGTTTTACAAAAGGCAAGGTTGACACTACACTGTTTATAAATTTTTTTTAATGGAAATCTTCTTTTAATTCATATTTATGTTGACGATATTATCTTTGGATCTACTGATGAATCTCTTTGTCAAGAAATTTTAAAGTGTATGCAGAATGAGTTTGAGATGGACATGATGGGAGAACTCAAATTCTTCCTTGGACTGCAAATCAAACAAATCAACAATGAGACGTTCATAAATCAAGCCAAGTATACAAAAGACTTACTAACAAAGTTTGACCTGGAAACCGTCAAACCTCTTGGCACTCCGATGGCAACTTCAACCAAGCTTGATACTAATGAACAAGGCAAACCAGTCGACATACGTAAGTATCGAGGTATGATTGTTAGTTTACTTTATTTAACTGCTAGTTGCCCTTATATAATGTTTAGTGTTTGCTTGTGTGCACATTTCCATGCTAACCCTAAGGAATCACACTTGTGTACGGTTAAGCGTATCTTTTGATACCTTAAAGGCACTTCTTCTGTCGGCTTATGGTATCCCAAAACCACGTCCTTTGACCTAACCAGTTACTCAGATGCTGATTTTGCTGGATGTAAAGTAGATAGAAAAAGTACTAGCGGCACGTGTTATTTTCTAGGTAAAGCTCTAGTCTCTTGGTTTAGCAAGAAGCAAAATTCTGTCGCATTATCAACTACTTAGGCTTAGTATATCGTGCAGGACGTTGCTATGCACAAATTTTGTGGATGAAATAAACCTCGGAAGACTTTGGTTTACAGTATTCACACATACCCATTTTCTATGATAACACTAGCACTATTAATTTGACTAAGAATCCTGTATGTTCACTCTCGCACTAAGTATATTGAGATTCGACATCATTTTCTTAGAGATCATCAAACAAATGGAGATATAGACCTTGTATATGTCGACACATTGAACCAACTGGCTGATATCTTTACAAAACCATTAGCATATCGTTTCAATTATTTACGTCGAGAATTTAGAATTTTAGATATCAATAATATTAATTAATTTTGTTTTATTGATTATTTTTCAATATGTAAAAACTGTTTTTGATACAAGCCTACAAAGGGACTGTCTGTCACCACGGCTACGGCTAAAGCGAAACAATATTTAAGTGTTCCCCGGAGAACCTCCGTTAGCTAGGACAGTATCCCTACAGCTAATATGAGACAGTAGCTGCATAAAAAAATTTAATTCATAAAATAATATTAATTATATTAATTGAAATATAAAATAACTAAACTTGGAATTAAATAATTGAAAAAGATTGATGAATATATAGTGGCACCGCATTTATTTCTATTGAAAAATACCTCAACAGAACCCCAGGCGAACCCGAGTTCTGTTGGTGTCGTTTATTTCAAGTCAGAATCTAGTGGCCCCCTTCCTGTTCATCTCCTCTAAACCCTCAAGAACACAGCAGTAGTCGCGACCCGAGCTCTGAAACCCTAGTTTTCTCTAACCCAGTACTCTCTATTCCTTTGGAGATTTCAATCCAAACTTTGGATTCGTACGAAGTTTCTTGTTCTCTTCAACACTCGAATCTCAGAAGGTATAACCTCCTCCTTCTCCTTCTTTCAATTTCGTAAATTTCTATATTGTTCACAGAAATAATGCCTAAGAACTTCAACCCTTCAAGTGGAAGCCGACGATGGCTAGTGAAGATGCCTCATCTTCAGATCCAATCCATGAATCCCTTTTTTCGCCTGGCCAAACGGACGACGGGGCATTTAATGGGTTTTTCTTCCAAACCCATGATCAATTGCTTTTATGGTATACGGATTTCTCGATTCGCAACATATGCCCCAGCTCCGATTAAATGGACCGTCTTTTCTGACCACCGTACTTACTTTAAAGCATTTGGATTGCATAATCTTGTTACTCATTAATATCTAATTGCATCTAATGCTATCCATTTATTCTATTACAATTTCACTCTTGATAGTTTTACTGTTAAAAGTCTTCTCACCGGAAACGATATTCAATTCAATGATGTCGATTTAGCGAAAATTCTTGATATTCCAAGTGAAGGTGCTCCGCTAGACGATATCACGGAATCTAAATTTCCCGTAGGCAAGACCTTAAACAGCTTTAAGAACGAACTTTGCTCTCCTAATCGAGTTCGTTCTGGTAAGTTCAAAGCTGCTATTTTGAACTTATTTTTCTATAAATTGCATCGCATTGTCTACTCCATTATATTGCTCAAATCTACTTCAAAAGGCGATGTGACTACCCTTGAGATGTCTGCCCTTTATCATATTCATAAGGGTATTCCTTTTTCTGTCCCTAAGGCTATCATTCAGATGATGGATCGTTGTCGCGAAAGGAACAGAAATCATCTTTCAGCATTTAAGATTGATTTATCCACTTATGCTCGTGACTCTAAGCCCAAGTATCTTCAGCTTTCTCGTCGCAGCACAGCTGTTCCTCCTGCTCCTCCTACTGCTCCACCTCCACCTCCACAGGACTACCTATGTCTTATGAGGGTATTCAGCAGCATCTTTCTGATTTACGAGCGTTTATTACTAACATATTGAGGGAACGCGAGTTTCGAGATGCTAGTTAATTTTAGGCTCTTATAAATTCCTTTACGGATCTGCGATTTCCTCAGACTGGTCATTCTACCAGTTCTCTTCCCCGAGATCCAGTTGTATCGGGCTACCGCTATGAGGATGAGGCAGTTCGACACTTCTTAGAGACTGGTAATGCTTATGACTGGTACCGAAGTTCTGGTACTACTCCATACCCTTCTAGAGCTGGCACTTCTGGAGTAAGTCCATCTGGACATGGTGGTGCTGCTGGCGCTGATGGTGATGATTCTGAGAATTTTTGATCTAGACGTGATGTATTTTGTCTAGATATTATCTAGGTAGACTTTATTTTGTCTATGTATGCTTGGAAATGCTCCGACATTCTAAGATAGTACTCTCTTTATTTTTAGCACTGAGACTTTTTATTGCTGAGTTGATGTATTTGGAACATTTAGTTATTTTTATTCTCTTATTTAGTATGCATTTCAGTGTGTATCGTACTATTATCTCTTATCCTATATATGCATTTTTTTTTGCGTAGGACTATTTCTTTTGTTTATGCTTCTTACATTAAAACTGCCTATGAAATACATGTTATTTTGTCTATTTTTTGTATTTATTCAACGTTTGTTTTTTACGCATGAATTGCGGGTGAGCTTCTCTCTTTGCAATTATTTTTTAAGTGACAAAGGGAAAGAAATAAGATCTAACATCTTATGTAGGATATATGAATTTTTTTGAGAATACAGTACCATAGAAGCTGAACATACAAGCTTTACAAATTTTGATGTTTTTCAAATCAAAAGATCGAGATGTTATATCGCTCAAGGTTTGTCAGTTATCAAAATAGAAGAGATTGTTGGCCCATTGGTCATGGTCAAACCTGATTTTAATAATTGATCTAACCCTATCTCGATATAAGGGCTACTTAGACGATTGCTGAGAACTGCTACCGTTCCGTTCAAGACTGAAGCCATTTTGCCACTTAAGTCTGTATTTCGTATTCAATATAATTTTCATATTTATTGAGTCTAGGAATACAATGTACACCGAGTCATACTGGCAAATAGGCTAACCCAAAATATTTTCAAAATATTATTTGTTTTAAAAATAGTCCATTTTATTAATAGCTCCCAACTGCTTAAACTTTTCAAAAAGCCAAAACCTAAAATCTAATTTGCAAAAATTCCCAAAAATCATACTTTGGAACCCAGGAGAATTTGGAACCCAGGGGAATTCGGTCCGAGTTCGGTCCGAGTTCGGTCCGAATTTGTTTGTGCCGTTTGATTTTTAAATTTGGTCATCCCGCAGTTACGGATGCTACGACTATTTGTCGAAATTCTCCCAAAGAATTCTGTCTGAATTCTGTCCGAATTCTCCCTTTGGAAAACCTATAAATAGAGAAGAATTTTCTTTATTTCAACACACCTCTCTCTTCTCTTCTCTCTAAGCCTACTACGATATTCCAAAGTGTTCTAAGATTTTATTTTCCAATCCCAAGCTAGTTACAATCCTCTAGTCGATTTGCCAGTTTGGTACAGTCTAGAAGTTTCAGAGTGATTGTAATCAGATGCTTGATTGACGAAAGACACTTCACAATTGAAGTTGATCGAGTACTTCGGATCAAAGCTCACTTTGTAGAAGTTGCAAGGACTTCGGATGAAAACTTGCGATATTTTTCCATAGTGGATTCAACTGGAAGCTAGAGTTTCTCCGACTGGAATAGTCCTCACAAGAGAGAAACCAGTATACATCGTCGTGTTTGCGTTTGCTTTCTGATCTCTACTTTTCATTTACATACTTGTGATATATTATCTGTGATCTTGTTGCTAACTTTTTAATTAGCTAATTTCTGCTACCTACTCTATTCACCCCCTCTAGAGTATTGCGCTACAAATCATTGCTACATGATCTTCCCTGAGCAAGGTAAGTACTTTTATGATTCAGACTCATTTACTTCATGTCATGTTCTTTTCATATTGGACACATTGTTACACGACTTGGTCTATATTTCTGATTCATGTTATTTACTGGTACTTGGGGAGGGAAAATACTATAGAAATATGACCAAAGTCCAACCTAAGAGTCACGTTGATAGCTTAGGTCTCACATCGTGCATGTGGGATTCTAAGCCGTACCATTACTTGTGCTTATTCATGATCTTTCTCTAGCTGGTCACATATTCTAGTAGCTATTTCAAATCACATGTCATAATCTTTTGCCATATGTTTCATGTTCAGTTTAGATTATGTATTTGCAGTTTCATGTTCATCCTGTTTCATTGTATCTTTACTTGTTCACATGCTGTACTTATTTTATTATTGTAGATTGTACTTTGCTCCACTCCTGATGGATATATTGAAGGTGAACTTAAGGATCTTATCCAATCTTTTATGGGCCAGAGACCGGGACCTTAGCTGAGCAGGATGGAGCCATGACTCATAATTTAGGAGCTGCAGGGACTTAGATTTAGTTTCTTTTCTTCGATTTGTATAGTAGACTCTTTTAGTTTGATATTTGTATTACGAGGATTTCTGTTACTGGATTTATCTCTGGTATTATTATTATTTTTATAGTTGTAATAATGACTAGTAGTGTAGTGATTCTCTGGGACGTTATAGATGCTGTGATGTTTATTTTATCTTATCACTTGGAGTTTTTCTTAGCATTGTACTACGTTGTATCTTCCAACGTAGGCTGGACGTGTCCGACTTGTATCAGATTATTCGGGAGCATGTCGTGACATATTTTTAGTGGTTGGCCATGCAGGTTTCATCCTAATAGTACTTAGGCTATAGAGTACTATTAGAGAACCTGCTAAACTAAGAAAAACTCATCATAGCATAGGAAAATCAGGAAAAATGGTTATGGTTATTATTATTACTAAGTTTTGTTATACTTATTTGCTTATTATTTTTTAGGATACAGGAATCAACCGTTTATTTTTCTATTACATAATGATTCATACACAAAACACCAAGACCACTGAATCCACTCCACCCGAGGTGCCAGAGCTTCCACCGCCTCCTCCGCTTCCTTAGACGATTACTATCAACAACACTCAGCTGATAGGGATCTTCCAGAAGTTCATTGACTCCCAGAGCGATCAGGCCGCTCAGTTCAGAGCCACCGTTGCAGATGCACTCCGATCGAGGGAGATTCCACCTGTACTACCAGCGAAGTAGGGAACTGCTAGAGACTTTCAGAACCTCAAGCCCATGGACTTTTACGGCACGGAGGGGATTCTTTATGCCGACAAATGACTAGAGAACGCAGAGAGGCTACTCCAAATCACCCGCATTCTAGAGGACCTATAGGTCGAGGCACCCAATATGCAGCTGTACGACATCGTCCGAGCTTGGTTCAGAGAGTATCCCCAGCTAGCCGCTCCCCAACTTCTTTGGAAAGACTTTAAGAGTATGTTCAAGGAGAAGTTTTTTCGGAGGTCGCCTGAGACGACCTCGAGATCCAGTTTGAGTCACTGCAGCAGGGCAGTATGACCGTGGACGAGTACACTTCAGAATTCAGCCTCCTCAGCCGCTTTGTAGAGAACTTGGTGAGTACCCTGCAGGAGGGAGCCCAGAGGTTCAAGAAAGGACTTGTTCGAGAGATTCGCCAGGCGATAACCATTAGCAGGGTGACGACTTATGCAGACATCCTCGAAGTTACCCAAGGAGTTTAGAAGGACATAAAGCTAGAGAAGGACGTGAAACCGTAGACCAAGAGAGACAGAGATGTTGGCGCCAACAGCAGCCATGATCCACCAAAGAGACACATCCAAGCGAAGTCGCTTCCACCCCAGTCACCGAAGCAGATCCAGACGGCAACCACTTGCACTTACTGCCATCGCCCAGGATATCACTCCGATGAGTGCCACAGGAGATTGAGACTATGCTTGTTCTGCGGATCGTCTCTCCACCGAAAGAAGGATTGCCAGCAGGTAGTTGATCGCATTGTGCAAGGACGAACACGAGGAGCACCAGGACCTCAGCAGAGGGACCCACCTCAGACTCAGCAGCCGCATGAAGCACTGCCACAAGGACATGCTTACCTCATAACGGCTGAAGAAGTCGAGATGATTCGAATTTCAGATGGGTGTTGAAGACATGAGGCATTCTCGCATGGTTGGGGAAGACTGTGGATCACACCTTATAATCCAATCTTTCTTTATATTTTCTCTTAGCACCTAGACTTTTTTAAAACTTGCTTGTTTCCTATTTGAGACTCGTTTCTAAAGTCTTCTTGTTTTACTTTTTGCTTCTTAGTACCTAATAACTCATTATTGGTTCTTTTTAGTTCCTAATAAATTCTTGTTTGGTCTTTTGTTGTTAATAACTCCTTGCTAGATCTTTTGTTCACCTCTACCACTACCCCTAAAATTTCAAGGATAGGGTGAATGAAGTTCACGGCTCTACCTAACTTATAGGAATTGGTTACTCGTGGAAAGTACAGTTATATGACTTCTATGAAGGTCAAATTTTAAGGAGATGGACGAGAATATGAGGTACTTCTGACCATAATCACAGACTCTAAAGGAAGCCTAGGTATTACCTATTTAATATTGCTCATATATTGGTCATATTTTATCAAGGCAGTATGAGGTCTTGATCGAGTATAACCGAAAATAAGTTAGTAAAGAGGGATTCCATTTATTGCATAACATAGGCGACGAAGAGATAAGGTTAAAGAATTTATGGAAGAAGGATTCGTAGACCAAGCGATAGAGATACATAATAGGTATATGGACCCATTTCATATGTTCAGTTTTATAGCCCAAATATGGAGATATGCATGAATAGGTTTAATTAGGTTTTAGTGGTTTCCTTATTTGGACATCAATCTTTAATTGAATGAATCTTGAATTTTAATCTATATTGGCTGCACAAAATCCCATAAAATCTATCTAAATGATCCTATTAAGTTAGGGTAACATAGAATAGGTTCTAACTCAAGTGGTTGGGCTAGTTCCGAGTCGGGTTGATTTAGTAGGTTTAAGAAGTCCAAAAATGTGCCTCTTGTGACTTTTGAGTATAAGTAGAACATGGAGACTCAATTGGGTGGCACACTAGTGGCATGTTGTAGTACGTATAGCACCCAGTTTTCCAAATGAGGGTAATTTTGAAATTTCGTGTTTATAATTATTTTATTAATGATATTTAATTCATGATATAATTTTTGGTGATTTTAAATTATTTTAAAATTATTTAAATCAATGACTTGTGGTTTTGACGTTTTGCTAGTGAAACCCTAGAGACTGTTTGACCTAGAGCCTAACTATGTGATTATGATATTTTAATGTCATTTTTGGCCTAAGGATATTTTTTGCATTTGACCTCTTTGAATTATTTTGATATTATTTTATTATTTATGATATTGTTTTGGGATTATTTGAGTCGGGTTCGAATTTCATCTCAATCTGACTTGTAACGGAGACCCGGGGGTAGTTTGACTCTAGTGGGACCCACACACTAGTTAGGCATGGCCCACATGATATTAATTTTATTCCACATGATAGAAATATTTTAGTTAGAGGTTAGACTAATTATTATGGATAAGGTTAGTGTGATTAGAGACTTAAGAATGACTAATTTAGCCCCAACCAATTAGCCCTTTACTAATACTCATAGAATAGGTTAGTAGGGGCTTTTGGACTTTTCATAATAGGACAAAACCACCTTTATGGCCAGCCACAATAAGGATAGGGTTGAGCCTCCCATTTGTCATTATCCATCTATTTTTCTCTCTCTTGTTCTTCCCCAAATTCCTAGAGAGCAATCCCTAGCAATTTTTCCACCAAATCCTTCCATTTCACCACAAAATCTTCTTCTTTCCTTCTCCATTCTAGCCAAGGAGGAAGCTACCCAAGTTTGGGAGGATTCGGAGCTCGTTCGTGTCCTTTTGGAATCTCTACGTGTCGGTGTCGCTCCGGGAAGGTTTTTCTTCGATTCGATCTACCGGGAGGTATAAATTCCATCTTCTTTTCATTTCTTCGTGCATATAGGTCTATTTTGAACCCATAGGAATGACCCCCATGGTTGTATCTCCATTTGTGTCCATTTTGTGTCTATTTGGAGGTCATAGGAGTATCCTTTGTGTTGTGGATGTGTTCATGTTACATATATAGATTTATATATATATATATATATATATATATATATAAAAAAAAAAATATATATATATATATATATATATATATATATTGTAATGAGAGTGTATCTATATTTATATATGTAATAAATGGTTCATGATGATTATATAATCAAGTTTGTGAGTGTGGTTCGTCATATTATTATTGCTATTATTGTTGTGGATAATTAGGATATATATTGTGTATTCTTTTGGCTCAAACTACCCAAATCCGTCATGATTTTTATCCACGTTTTTAATTTCAGCCCTAACTTAGAAATGTCATAACTTTTAGCTCAAAGCTCGGTTTAATCTCCCGTTTTTTTTAAAAGAAGCGTATTGAAGTTAGTTTTCCAAAAACATGTATTAATAGGCCTAATTCTTTCTGTAACTTTCTGGAGATTTATTTGAGTGTCAGCTGTACGAAAGAGAAACGCGTTCTCGGTGTTTTCGCGATTCCGGGAGTTTCCGGAAACGAAAATGCGATCCGTTTGAAGTTTCGGAAAGCTAACACATAGATCTATAACATACTTTAATCCTAGATTTTAATTCATGCTGAGATGGTACAGTATTGATTATTAGTAGGAGGTACTATTCAGCATATGCATTTTGTGCACCCTTATGTGTAATGTAATATTCTATTTGATTTTAACCCATGTCAATGTATATATATTATGTAATTAAATAGAGAATGCAAGCATGAGTAAATGTTTAAATAAATGATGTATGAGGTGTAAGTATCCTATCTAATGTAAGCATGTATAAGTATGGCTTGTAATGAATATGTAGGTTCCATAGTATGTAATGTATGGTGCATATAGAGGTGCAAAAGAATAAATGAATGATAAATGAATGCAAACATAAATGTAATGTAATAATAGATGTAATGTATGCAATATACAAGTTAATGAGATGTAATATTCTATGTTAACACAAATCCTATATTACCTCATGTACCCCTTATACTATGTTGACACTATCATACTTGACACTTTGTTCACTTACACTTTGACACTCTTTGATATGTATATACTATGTATGCCCATTTAACCCTCACTTGCCCCTTTGCCATGTTCACATACACACACATAGCCTCTTACATAAGTATTTATGAATACAGTTAACTTAGCTATGTATGTATATTATATATATGTTAGCATATTGTGTCGTAATATATAAGTTTATATAACCATTTAAAATGCCATGATTATAGACCTAATGTTGAATACCAATATATGCATGTGTATATATGTGTAGGCATATATAGCTTAAAGTAATAGATTACCTAGTGTATATCCAATGTGAATTCTTGCCTATTTGAGTATTGAATAATTGCATGCTATATAGAGTTGGGTGTATATTGGCTTGTATAGCCTTGTATTGATGTGTGCTTGCTAGGATAGTCTTGGTTAGGCCTAGTAAGACTTGCTGGGTTAGGACATGACCTAGTTTGACCTAGTTTGACTAGTGCAGTTGACAAGAGTTGACCAAGGGTTGACTTTGGCCTAGTTTGACCTAGATTCATGTAGAATGTATTGTAGTACTTTATATTACCCTTCTGGACATGTCGTGACTTATGCTGTTCTAATTAGGAGCCAGACACCTCTCCTCGGACAGTATCTTTACCTTGGACATTCAGATATCAGGCGAGTACATTCTCTGATCATTTCATATCCTGCTTAGAATTACATTCCTGCTTTAGATTACTATACTTGATGCTGTCACGACATTATCACGGATTAGTACTATATGGATCTTCTCATGCGATGTTATCCCCCTCGGGAGCATCGGGTACATTGTGTCATGTGCGTTTCACTTTCATCGTGTACTCCTGTGCTTTCATTACATGTGCACTCCTATGAATCTTGTACTCTCATGTTCACGGAGCCCCCATGTATACTATCATGTGCACCCTATATGGGCCCCTATGTGATATCCTGTGCAATAACATAACCTGTTTAGATCCTTGTGTATTGATTGGGGATACGGGGGAGTGCTAGTAGTCGTGTGAACAATTCCATTATAGTGTAGATTCCTGTGCAACCTCGATATCCTGTGCAAATCTGTCCTGTTCATATGTGCTATCTCGTACTCTGACTCACTAGCCACTGTTAGTTCTCTATTTATAGTAGATATTTCTGTTACAGTTTTCTCTCTTGTTTACATACTGTATTTCTTCAGATCATGTATTTTGCTCTACTGCATGTTTATATTTTTTAACTTGCTATGATCTGTTGAGATGTACTGTACTCGATCCTGTCCTGGCTGGACCTGTTGATAAATTTTACAGATAGCCTGGAGGTTGCCTGCAGCCTAGAGGAGACAATAGAGGTTGCATAGATAGCTAGGGTTTTTGCTTATAGTTTATTTTCAGTCATCTTGAGTTGTATTTATGGATTACTGTATTTGAGTTTTGAGATGTATTCTGAGTTTGTATCTTAGACACTTAGACTTCTATCTATTGTATCTTTTTTCGATTTCATGTTTTATCTATCTTCCTTTATGCTCTACCTTAGATGTGATTGAGCTTACATTCGACTATGTCACCCCCATTCGGGGAGTATAAATTGTTTAGTCTTATACTGTTAGATGCATTGAAACCTAGGACAGCGTTCTACCGCCGACACTGCGGCGTAGGCTGGGCGTTGTTACGTTCTCGTGCCCTAACTCTAGGGTGCGGGTTGTGACACGTTTTTAGTGGTGGTCCATGCAGGTCGAGTTTTTGTAGTGGTATTCGAACTTGAGTACCACTACAGCCTGCAGTAGGATTATGATATATTTTGAAGGTACTCAATCATAGTTAGGAACCCTTGAGAGATTCCTGGGACGACGTTTGAGAATCTTATTTTAACTTCGATTTGAAAACTCTCTTTTTCCTTGATTGTTTTATCTTTATTTTCTGTTGTTGAATTTGATGGATTATTGTTGAATTTGGGTTTGTATTTATTGATTTTGATGGAAGATTGTTGAATTTTGAATCTTGACGATTAGCTGTAGCATCCGAGTTTGTATTTATATGATTGAAGAATTTTGTTCATTTTTGAGTTTGATGTTCGTTGATAAATTTGATTTGATTTTTGGGTATTCATTGTTGATTTAATTTAATTTTTGGCAAGATGAAATTATATGGGCTAGGTCATCTATGGAATCTAGTCTTCTATAGTCACATTAGCCAGCATGGTGAGGACATATAGTCTGACTCTGGATATATTTCTCGGGTGTAGAAATTTAAGGTTTTCGCAGCCAAGCTAGCGGCACCGCGAAAATGTTAAATACCATGATTCTAGAGATATGTGCATAATTCAAGGGCTCTGTGATTATCGTAGCCTTGCTTACTAGTATGACGAGGATTTAGAGTACCATGATTGTGGATAGACGCATATGATTATCAGATTGTACCTTAAATATTTTCGAACATGTGTTTCTCTACTTTGTTTCAGTCCTTCAAAAAAAAAGGGAATTATTAATTGTTTTGTTTTGTTTTGCTTCTTATTATTTAGCTTAGGAGTAACTTTAGCTATTTTATAAACCTTTGTGTAACGTCTTCTATGAATTTCTTCTTAATACAATGAATCGATGATTTTGCTAGACTTTACCTTGGATTTGATATTTTAACTCTGGATTTCAAAATGGTTCCTTCTTTTAAACAGATAAGCAAAATAGATTTTATCGTTATTCCCTTCTTGCTATTATTTTTGTATTAAATAATAATAAATCGTCTTGATTACACCAATCACCTGTTTTGCAATATTGGTAGGAATCTAATGTTGGTCTTGGTATAGAATCTGATTTTTATATTGGGACATGAGAATATATATATATATGAATATATATAGTGGATACTTTTCTGACACTTATGCATGCTACACTTGATTTTCACCTATCTAAATAAATATTAATATGTCGTTGATGTTAAATTTTCAAAACTCCAATATTTCTGGTTTTCTGCTTTTCCAGTTTAAATTCGTAAGTTAAATATAAATTTCATGTTATTAGTTATGTTTACATCACTGCACATGTATGTCATACCTAGAGTTTCATTTAAATTTTTTTTTTGTTGAGTTTTGTGTTTAATTTGTCAAATCTGAGACTATGTGCATATTAACCCTTAATACTGGATTTTAAAAGTTAGTTCAAATTGTTGTTTTAAATGTAATATTTAGAGCTGTGTACATTGTTGTTGTATATAATGTTAGGTTTCATATTCTTACATGATAGGTTGTGATAAACATTGAGTTGGTTTTGATGTTCAAATTTCTCCAAAATCCTGAAAACTGAATATATGTTAACATTTTCACATTGATTTCAAATGTTCAATTTCAGATTTAACATGTAATATTGAACTGTATGCGTAGATAAATGTATGGATAGTATGTTAGGGTTTTATTTCTATCATGTTAGGATGTATTGGGACCATTGAGATTGGTTGCGATGTTCAAAACCCTAAAATCTGAAACTGTGTTATGTTAATATTGTACTGGTTTAAATGTTAGCATCTTTTCAGATTTTGTATGTAAATGCTGAACTAAAACTGGGTTTAACCTTTCAATACTAAGCTATAACCCTGTACAAGGACACACACACCCTAACTTAGTATACACTGTCATGTAACCTAACCCTTTTTCCCCTCTATGTTATGATTATATATCTAGATAGATATATAGAGCTTAGGTATACATGTTATAATATATAAATACATAACTAAGTCTCTACCTTTTTATATATATATATGGTTAGCCATACAAGTTGTGATTAAATAGATTGTATATTGTAGATTGTTAACCCATATGCCATGATTAGTGTAACTTGATAGTTATTGTTTGAAATCCAAATCCTCATATACACTTTCATGTAAATTCACGTACACACACGCCTACTATCTAACCATATGAACACGTCCCCATACACACAATGCTAGCTTTTCCCTCTCTAACGCTCTCTCTATATATATTGTGATTGGATTTTAATGCAAGTGATTTTCAATTCCTTAATTTTTGAATTTGATTTTCTGTACCTTTTTTTTAAATAATTGGTAGTTGCCTTTATTTTATTTTGATAATGACCAATTTTTATATAGGATGGTAGACAGTCCTACAACCTTGATGATTGTTGTTCCCTTACCTTCCCAATTAAGACACCCTAGATTGTTTGTGTGTTGATACCATAGTACTATTTTGACCTAGAATGACCAGTGAACCTAGGTGAGACTTCCAACTGCTACGGTATGCCCTGACCTTGTATACTATTCCTTCAAATTGCATGATTTAGATAAAAAAAATTTAGACCTTAATTGTTGGAAAATAGGGACATCACTCCATTAGTATCAGTTGTAGATATATATGGGTTAGTCCTTGATGTGGGGATGTGTGTCTATAAACATGTAGCTTAGGAGATTTAGGAGAGATTATAGTATCAGCTTTGATAGGATGTACTAGTCTTTTGGTGAGTATAAATGTGTTATGAGAGATAGGGGCCTATATGTCTTAGTAATGCATCATTCCTATGGTAATAGAATGTATTAATAGATGGTTAATAGGAAGATAATAGTTTGAGCATACCTATAGCATATGATCAGTTCCTTTTCATCCTTAGTTAAGACCACTTTAAAATAGGTCCAGTCCCTTGGATATAGGTTCCAGTCCATATTTTATTGAAGTTCCATTACCGCCGTACAGCAGAGCAGTATTGGAGGTATTCCTAGATTGACACTATTTAGACGTCTGTTTATTATTCCAGTGTTAGGAAGTGTTACCTTAGATATTGGGTAGGTTAGAGGCTCTAGAAGGAGTACTATCGATCTTAAATTTCGAGGACAAAATTTTTCTAAGGTGGGTAGAGTTGTAGCACCCAGTTTTTCAAATGAGGATAATTTTGAAATTTCGTGTTTATAATTATTTTATTAATGATATTTAATTCATGATATAATTTTTGGTGATTTTAAATCATTTTAAAATTATTTAAATCAATGACTTGTGGTTTTGACGTTTTGCTAGTGAAACCCTAGAGACTGTTTGACCTAGAGTCTAACCATGTGATTATGATATTTTAATATCATTTTTGGCCTAAGGATATTTTTTGCATTTGACCTCTTTGAATTATTTTGATATTATTTTATTATTTATGATATTGTTTTGGGATTATTTGAGTCGGGTTCGAATTTCATCTCAATCTGACTTGTAACGGGGACCCGGGGGTAGTTTGACTATCGTGGGACCCACACACTAGTTAGGCATGGCCCACATGATATTAATTTTATTCCACATGATAGAAATATTTTAGTTAGAGGTTAGACTAATTATTATGGATAAGGTTAGTGTGATTAGAGACTTAAGAATGACTAATTTAGTCCCAACCAATTAGCCCTTTCCTAATACTCATAGAATAGGTTAGTAGGGGCTTTTGGACTTTTCCTAATAGGACAAAACCACCTTTATGGCCAGCCACAATAAGGATAGGGTTGAGCCTCCCATTTGTCATTATCCATCTATTTTTCTCTCTCTTGTTCTTCCCCAAATTCCTAGAGAGCAATCCCTAGCAATTTCTCCACCAAATCCTTCCATTTCACCACCAAATCTTTTTCTTTCCTTCTCCATTCTAGCCAAGGAGGAAGCTACTCAAGTTTGGGAGGATTCGGAGTACGTTCGTGTCCTTTTGGAATCTCTACGTGTCGGTGTCGCTCTGGGAAGGTTTTTCTTCGATTCGATCTACCGGGAGGTATAAATCCCTTCTTCTTTTCATTTTCTCATGCATATAGGTCTATTTTGAACCCATAGGAATGACCCCCATGGTTGTATCTCAATTTGTGTCCATTTTGTGTCCATTTGGAGGTCATAGGAGTGTCCTTTGTGTTGTGGATGTGTTCATGTTACATATATAGATTTATATATATATATATATTGTAATGAGAGTGTATCTATATTTATATATGTAATAAATGGTTCATGATGATTATATAATCAAGTTTGTGAGTGTGGTTCCTCATATTATTATTGCTATTATTGTTGTGGATAATTAGGATATATATTGTGTATTCTTTTGGCTCAAACTACCCAAATCCGTCATGATTTTTATCCACGTTTTTAATTTCAGCCCTAACTTAGAAATGTCATAACTTCTAGCTCAAAGCTTGGTTTAATCTCCCGTTTTTTTTAAAAGAAGCGTATTGAAGTTAGCTTTCCAAAAACATGTATTAATAGGCCTAATTATTTTTGCAACTTTCTGGAGATTTATTTGAGTGTCAGCTGTACGAAAGAGAAACGCGTTCTCGGTGTTTTCGCGATTCCGGGAGTTTCCGAAAACGAAAATGCGATCTGTTTGAAGTTTCGGAAAGCTAACTCATAGATCTATAACATACTTTAATCCTAGATTTTAATTCATGCTGAGATGGTACAGTATTGATTATTAGTAGGAGTTACTATTCGGCATATGCATTTTGTGCACCCTTGTGTGTAATATAATGTTCTATTTGATTTTAACCCATGTTAATGTATATATATTATGTAATTAAATAGAGAATGCAAGCAGGAGTAAATGTTTAAATAAATGATGTATGAGGTGTAAGTATTCTATCTAATGTAAGCATGTATAAGTATGGCTTGTAATGAATATGTAGGTTCCATAGTATGTAATGTATGGTGCATATAGTGGTGCAAAAGAATAAATGAATGATAAATGAATGCAAGCATGAATGTAATGTAATAATAGATGTAATGTATGCAATATACAAGTTAATGAGATGTAATGTTCTATGTTAACACAAATCCTATATTACCTCATGTACCCCTTATACTATGTTGACACTATCATACTTGACACTTTGTTCACTTACACTTTGACACTCTTTGATATGTATACACTATGTATGCCCATTTAACCCTCACTTGCCCCTTTGCCATGTTCACATACACACACATAGCCTCTTACATAAGTATTTATGAATACAGTTAACTTAGTTATGTATGTATATTATATATATGTTAGCATATTGTGTTGTAATATATAAGTTTATATAACCATTTGAAATGTCATGATTATAGACCTAATGTTGAATACCAATATATGCATGTGTATATATGTGTAGGCATATATAGCTTAAAGTAATAGATTACCTAGTGTATATCCAATGTGAATTCTTGTCTATTTGAGTATTGAATAATTGCATGCTATATAGAGTTGGGTGTATATTGGCTTGTATAGCCTTGTATTGATGTGTGCTTGCTAGGATAGTCTTGGTTAGGCCTAGTAAGACTTGCTGGGTTAGGACATGACCTAGTTTGACCTAGTTTGACTAGTGCAGTTGACCAGAGTTGACCAAGGGTTGACTTTGGCCTAGTTTGACCTAGATTCATGTAGAATGTATTGTAGTGCTTTATATTACCCTTCTGGACATGTCGTGACTTGTGCTGTTCTAATTAGGAGCCAGACACCTCTCATCGGACAGTATCTTTACCTTGGACATTTAGATATCAGGCGAGTACATTCTCTGATCATTTCATATCCTGCTTAGAATTATATTCCTGCTTTAGATTACTATACTTGATGCTGTCACGACATTATCATGGATTAGTACTATATGGATCTTCTCATGCGATGTTATCCCCCTCGGGAGCATCGGGTACATTGTGTCATGTGCGTTTCACTTTTATCGTGTACTCCTGTGCTTTCATTACATGTGCACTCCTATGAATCTTGTACTCTCATGTTCACGGAGCCCCCATGTATACTATCATGTGCACCCTATATGGGCCCCCATGTGATATCCTGTGCAATAACATAACCTGTTTAGATCCTTGTGTATTAATTGGGGATACGGGGGAGTGCTAGTAGTCGTGTGAACAATTCCATTATAGTGTAAATTCCTGTGCAACCTCGATATCCTGTGCGAATCTGTCCTGTTCACATGTGCTATCTCGTACTCTGACTCACTAGCCACTGTTAGTTCTCTATTTATAGTAGATATTTCTGTTACAGTTTTCTCTCTTGTTTACATACTGTATTTTTTCAGATCCTGTATTTTGCTCTACTGCATGTTTATATTTTCTAACCTGCTATGATCTGTTGAGATGTATTGTACTCGATCCTGTCTTGACTGGACCTGTTGATAAATTTTACAGATAGCCTGGAGGTTGCTTGCAGCCTAGAGGAGACAGTAGAGGTTGCATAGATAGCTAGGGTTTTTGCTTATAGTTTATTTTCAGTCATCTTGAGTTGTATTTATGGATTACTGTATTTGAGTTTTGAGATGTATTCTGAGTCTGTATCTTAGACACTTAGACTTCTATCTGTTGTATCTTTTTTCGATTTCATGTTTTATCTATCTTCCTTTATGCTCTACCTTAGGTGTGATTGAGTTTACATTCGGCTATGTCACCCCCATTCGGGGAGTATAAACTGTTTAGTCTTATACTGTTAGATGCATTGAGACCTAGGACAGCGTTCTACCGCCGACACTGCGGCGTAGGCTGGGCGTTGTTACGTTCTCGTGCCCTAACTCTAGGGTGCAGGTCGTGACAGTACGCTTCGAGTAGATCAAAATCGTATAATGGGTCGAAAGGTTTGGGTCGAGGTCGAGCCTCCAATTTAGGTTGGAATGGTCAACAGTTGTGCGAAAGTGGCTAAGATTGAGACCCTAGCCCTGAATGTTGTACCTTAAAAATAATGCACAAGAAGACGCGTTTGAGTGGAACATTATAGACAAAAATGAAGGTGGACTCATCTAGGTCATGTATATGAAATTTGTTTGAAGGTAACAGCTAGTCGTGCGCTCCAAATATCAAAGTTACAGTAGGGGACACCAAACGGTTTGATTAGAAAGTGGGTGTTATGAACTACTAACTTATTAACTTAATTAGAACAAAGATTATCCAAATCAATCACAAATATAGGTAAATCCTAAAATTTGTGAGGCCCTACAATCTAGCTACCATAGAACCTTGGTTCTCAAAACTAAATAATATAACTACATAAAAGGATAAGGAAATCATTCTTGGAAGAATCATATATGACTGCACGTAGGGAGCATTAAGTCATAGTGACTAGATCAAGAAAATTAGATTAGAAAAGGACTAGTACCTACAGTGATATGGATGTTACACTTACGGAGGTACAGAGGAGCAAAGATTTATCCTTAGTGTCGCTCAGCTTAGGATAGGAATATAGTCTATACTTATTTACCTAAATGAGACGACTGGTTATGACAAAAATCTTGAGATGGAAATTTGCACAACATATTCTTAATTGAAGGGGTAGAGGCATGATCAAGGACGAATCCTACCACAGGTTCTAGAACATCCTAAACTTCGGATGATTAGTCAGACGGAGGATGTTGAGCTTCTACTCTTACTAGAATGTTGGCTTTTCTACCATGGTTCCTAGGATAGCATTTGATTCTCGAGACTAGGTGTAACACCCTATTTCTAAAATGAAGGTAATTTTGAAATTTTTGTGCTTAATTTATTTAATTATGATATTTAAATAATAATATAATTTTTGGTGATTTTTAATCATTTTAAAACTATTTAAATCATGACTTGTGATTTTGATGTACAGCTAGTGGAGGCGTAGAGACTGTCTACCCTAGAGCCTGTAAAACCCCTAAATTTCTACTAATTATTTTTTATTAATATTGTACGGATTTAAAATATTTATTAGTTTATTTTAAATAAAAATACAATTTTTGAAATTATTATTATTATTAATATTTTTGGAAAATATATTTCGAAATTTTTGTCGAAATTTAAATCGTGATTTGATTTTTTGATTTATTTAAATAGATATCCATATTATAATTTGAAATTTGATTTGATTTTAACTAAGAGAATTTAATTTGATTTAAATTAGATTGGATTTGGATTGGATTGCTTTTAAATTAAACTAGGAAATATCTAATTTGGGTTTAAATTCTCCTAATCCTATCCAAATTGGAAATTCCCACATCCTATAAATAGGCAGGTACTCCTCCAACTTTTCATTATTCTTCCACAATATTTCCACAACATGTACGTGCCTCGTGTCGGTGTCCATCCCTTCCGTGTCAGCCGTGACGGCCTCGGGTCCGACCCCGGGTGTCAATTCCAATATCTTATTCCATGTTTATACAAATACATTTATCCCCTTATCCGTGTCGGACACACCCCGACATCGTCAAATATCTAACCCTAACCCCTGTCCCGGTTCACCCTAACCTCTGGCTGACCCCGTCATCAACCGTCACCACACCAACCACCACCCCCTACGACACCGGCCGCTCAACCCCCTCTACTACCGTTATCCGATTACCCTCACCCGGCCACCCGCCAAGACCCCGTCAACCACCAACTCAACATCCAACACCGCGACCGACCACGGCCACCGGCCAGAACCCGCCAGAAAAATTGCAACGCCTCCGTCAAACCCAAGGGAAAACCCAAACACTGGCGCAACCACCCGCTGCCCTTTGTCCGACTACCCTGCCTCTTGGCCACCACCAGAACCGCCAGTCCCAGCCACCCCGACACCACCGTCCGTCGTCGCCGTCACACCAACAGCCCCGCCACAGCCCTTCACCGCCCAGCAAATCCCACCAGCCACACATAGAAAAAGGAAGAAAAACCCAAATTAAAACCAAGACCAAGACTCACGTACGCGGCGAACCGCCGTCCGCCACCCACGCTTGGCTCTGGCCGAGCGAGCTTTCCCTCCGTCCCACGCCCCTTGGACCGCCGCGGCCGAGCCGTCGCCACCAGCCACTGCGACCGACCCCCGCTCCCGACCTTCGCGCCCCACAGCCGAAGACGAACCGAACCGCGCCGTCGAACCCCCGTCCCGTCGACTCCCCTTCGACTTCTCCTCCGCCGCACGTCCGCCGCATGCGCCTCGCCAAGTCCGCCGACGTCTCCACCAAGTTCCGCCTGACCTCACCCTCCGGTCGTCGCCCAGCGCCCCGCTCCCAAGCTCCGCGCCCGGCGAGACCAGACCGCCGGACCACCAAAACCCCCTCTCCGCCGGAGAGCAAAACCCTCCGCCGTACTCACCTCCGTTCCTCCGCGAGCGGCGACCCCCAAATCCCTCCGCCGACCGACCGACTTCCATTGCCGCACCCGTCCGCCACGCTCCGTCCGTCGCCTCACCCGAACTCCGCCTGCCAGCGCGAGGGCGCCGCCGCACGCAGACCGCGACCCCCACGCGTGCCGTCCCTGAGTCAGCTCCCAACGGCAACCGCTCCTTTTTCCAGCGCATCCGAGGACCACCCGAACTCGCCGCCGCCCTAGACTTCCTCCGCCGCCGCGCTAGCCTGGCTTCACCGGCGATGAACCCCTCGAAACCCACCGCTTCTCCTTCCTCCTCCGCTTCCCAGCCGAGACCACCCCCGCTCCTCGTCTCCCGATCGTCCCTTCCGCCCTTCTCCGGCGACGACAACTCCCTCTTCGGAAGCCGACGAGCCCGACCGGCGACTCCAGAAACCCCGCTCTCTCTCGTCCCATCGTTCCCTCACTCAATTCTCTCTCTTCCTTTTTTTTCTTTTCTTTTTATCTTTTCGTTTCTTAAGCTTATCAGTACTTATACTGTTCTCTCGAGAACAACAACTACTTAGTCTTTAGCATTATTATTATTATTATTATTATTATTATTATTATTATTATTATTATTATTATTATTATTATTTCGTAAAACTATTTTGTTATTTATTGTTATTGTTACTATTCTCATTGGTTTCACTAATATATACCAATAGTGTTATATTTAATTTATTATATTACTATGGTATATAGTTTTAACTTAAAAACTATATTGTTATAAAATATTTAGATTAACCTTAAAGTTTTAAAATATATTTTTATGGTATTTTAATTTATGATTTTAGCCTAAACAAATCTTTAGGACTTACAAAGTATTTATCTAAAATTATTTTTGAATATAGTTTTCTATTATCATAAATATTTTTCTAAAATATTTATATATACAAAAATCTCTTGCTTATCAATCTTGACCATGACTATCCCAATTGTTCCATATCTTCGTGCAATCTCGAACTTCCTTATATCGTTCCTAGCCAATTTGACTATTCTAGACTCAATGACATGGTCCATGCCACCAACAGCAGTCACCTTGCATAGTTTTTGTACCGAAGTCGAAGTTTGTGCCACATTGATCATCGCAGCACACTAGGCGTCCTACCAGGCAAGACTCCTTGCCATTTGCTGTTTAATTATTTTAGCTTATATTTCATACATGTTCATTATTTTCTTTATGCAAAATAAACTGTGATACATGGCATAACTGTTAGAACTTACTGTTCATTTATTTTTCTGCTATGTATTATTTTTCTCACATTAAACCTAGATTTAAGGGACCACCTTGTGTGTTGCATTCATTGGCCTTGACACGTTGTAACATGAGGTTGTGAGTCGTATGTAGAACACGAAAGTGCGTGATTGGCTGGCCACCAGTACGTACAAGCCGTGCGATAGGAATAACCGCTAATAGAGATTGCATGCTAGTTTGACTTAGCGGTTATAGTGGTTTGTGTTGTGGATACAACACAGTAGGCATTGGGCGGGGAGGACAATTCCTTAGCGTATGGGCTTCGATGCACTTTCCCTTTTGTAACCCGTGAGCTCCGCCGGAGACGCAGGTCAGATTACCCATGATTACTGACGGCCACTAACGATTCTGCGGAACGTCATGCTCTTACTGATGGGGTCTCTGGTGTCCAAGGGGGACTACGCCGATCCTATTCAGCCAGGGCCCATGTGCAGGAAGGATTGTTCTTAACTACATTTCACTTAGAATGGTAGGCTACCTTATCCGTTAGGTACGAGTACTTTTGGCTTGGGTACTTGTATCTGACTGTGGCTTGGAACAATAACTTGTCGCGAATTAGTTCGTCACATCTTGTCCTTGTTTGGTTGTAGGTGTGACTTACTACTTCGATGAGAAGGTATTGAACCTTGTTGGGGTCCGGATACCATATTGGATTATTAGCATGGAAAGATACGTTACCGTGAATTAGTTTACCATCTCCTGTCCTTGTTTGGTTGGGGGGATGGTACGCTCGTTCAGTAGGTGCGTATTGGACCATGTTATAATTCGATTTACTTATTTATTTGAGCAATATTTATTCAGTTTATATGGCATGATATTATGTGTCTTGTTACGTCCCTCTGAGGACCTGGTTATCTCCCCAAGTGTGTGCTATTGTTCTTCGCAGGTGCTTTAGCTCTAGCCGTGTTCATTGCTATTTCTCGAGGATGATTGCACTTGGATCGTCTTCGTTCTGCTCGCCAAAAATTATTTATTCTATCATGTATTTTTCCTTATTTTGTTGGTAGTGGATTTGTCTCCGCCCAACATATTGTATCAAGACAAATTTATTCTCATTATATGATCTTTTATTCATTTATTCTGTGTGGATGAGATTAGTTATGGTTCTACTGCATTTTACAGCTTATATATTTATATGAGGCTTCCATATATTGGAGTATACTTCGTATGAATACAGCTGGCATATCTACGTTCCTAGTCCTACGTATTTTGGGACTGGGGCGTTACATATTTTTGTGGTGGCCCATGTAGGTCAAGATAAATTGTTTGGTTACTTTACCGTACCAAGCAAGCCTGCGTATAGGATTAGAAGTCTAGGATCTCATCCACATATTTGACCTTTTTCCTTGATTTTATCTACCGTTTGACTCATCAATTGCATCTTCCTTGCTTTCTTCCATCCCTATTTTTATCTTCCCTTCGTGCTTGCTAGAGATTGACCATACTACTTAGTTGTCCCAAAACACCATTAGTTTAAATTCTTTAAGTTGGGTAGAATACCTTATGCACTAGCAACCCCTTTTGACCTAGTGACCTATATTAGCAAGCTTACTTAGATCCTAGAATCTAGGGGAAATTTAACCCTTTTTGGTCAACCAAGCCTTGGTCAATAAAACCGTAGAATGATGGTATAGGAATAAACAAGACTTAGATCCTTATGACTCTTAGACTATTCATATTTGTTCTTTATTTCAATCTTAATCTCGTGCCTATATTTTTTACTATCTAGACTAATGATGCTAATGTAGCCTAGTTTTTGCAAGCTCAAATCTTTATCAAGCTTGTTCATGACATATGTTATTGGAAGAATTCCCACTAACATAGCGTTTAATCAGAACCGGTGCAGGATGGTCTGATCAACCGAGTGCACTTGGTTCGCTTTTTGCCTATTATTCTACGTGGATGGGGACATAGTTAAGCTTGTCCTTTAGAGTCCCATCCACGACTGCCTTGACAATTCTTTTGAAATTTTTCGATCGCCTTTGAATCACGTATTCGTATTCGATAACGCCTCTTTCGAATTCTATATTGCTTTCGCCTTCACTAATTTTCGAAGGACGAAGGCGTTATACTAGAACATCCTCTAGCCTTCCTATTGGCTATGACCATTCTCACTCGACGTTGCTATATCTTCATTCCAAACTACTCGACCCTATCAAAACCCTCTAATCGCTTAATTTAAGCGAATCTATTTCGTTCTCTTAACCGTGACCCTCATTCATTACCCATGACCATACCGTATTGTTTTTCTACGATCTAGATCGCGATTTCTTTCGACATAATTTTGTGAAAACACTGTCACCATTGGATCCCCATTGATATCTCCTTGTGTCCTCTCACCCCCTACTAATTCTTAATTTCGAGGACGAAATTCTTTTAAGTTGGGTAGGATGTAAAATCCCTAAATTTTTACTAATTATTTTTTATTAATATTGTACGGATTTAAAATTTTGTATTGTACGTCGCGTAGTCGTATTTTACGTCGCGCACGAAATTTTATTTTTGCTCGACGAGTGCGAATATGTGCCAGCGTACATATTTTAGAAAAATATTTTATTTATTATTTTATAGTTTCAAAATAATATAGGTAATAATTATTTCTAGCTATCATTTCAAGTTTATGGTTTTAATTATGAAAAGCCTTTCATTTATGCAGTTATAATTATAAAGTATTTTCCTATAAAATGGTATATTAGAAAGTATATTTATGTAAAGAATATTTGTGCATACCTATATCTCGTAAATATTTATTAGTTTATTTTAAATAAAAATGCAATTTTTGAAATTATTATTATTAATATTTTTGGAAAATGTATTTCAAAATTTTTGTGGAGATTTAAATCGTGATTTGATTTTTTGATTTATTTAAATAGATATCCATATTAGAATTTAAAATTTGATTTGATTTTAACTAAGAGAATTTAATTTGATTTAAATTAGATTGGATTTGGATTGGATTGGTTTTAAATTAAACTAGAAAATATCTAATTTGGGTTTAAATTCTCCTAATGCTATCCAAATTGGGAATTCCCACATCCTATAAATAGGCAGGTACTCCTCCAACTTTCCATGTCAATCCCTTCCGTGTCAGCCGTGACGGCCTCGGGTCCGATCCCGGGTGTCAATTCCAATATCTTATTCCATGTTTATACAAATACATTTATCCCCTTATCCGTGTCGGACACACCCCGAAATCGTCAAATATCTAACACTAACCACTGTCCCGGTTCACCCCGACCTCTGGCCGACCCCGTCATCAACCGTCACCACACCAACCACCACCCCCTACGACACCGGCCGCTCAACCCCCTCTACTACCGTCATCCGATTACCCTCACCCGGCCACCCGCCAAGACCCCGTCAACCACCAACTCAACATCCAACACCGCAACCGACCACGGCCACCGGCCGGAACCCGCCAGAAAAATTGCAACGCCTCCGTCAAACCCACTGGAAAACCCAAACACTGGCGCAACCACCCGCTGCCCTTTGTCCGATTTGCACGGAAATACGTGCCGGAGCCAAAGTTCTCAAAACTCAGCAAACTACCTGTCAACGAGTCCAGAATGATGATACGAACTCAACGGTATCTCCGGAATTGGATTCCGATGAGCCGATCTCAAAATGACCCGTTGACCCGGATATTGGTATCCGACTTGCACCGAAATGCGTGCCAGACCCAATGTCCACCAAAACCTAGCAAATTATATGTCAACGAGTCCAGAATGACGATACGAACTCAACGGTATATCCGGAATTGGATTCCGATGAGCCGGCGTCAAAAAGTCCCGTTGACCCAGAATGTGGAACCCGCTTTACACCGAAAAACGTGCCCGGGCCCACGTTCTCCAAATCTAACAAATTTTATATGAAAACATGCCAGAACGACGCCACAAGTCTAATGGTGGTGTCAGAAATGAAATCTGGAGTCCCGTGTTCAAAAACAGAATTTTACAAGTTAGAAATTACGAATTCGGACGGCCAACTTTGGCGTCGAATTCAACCAATCAAACAAGCTCACAATGAAACGAAACTGGAAGGGGAGTAAGAGGGTTATACCAGCTTCGCACCGGAACTGGTAGCACGCCAAACGGAGCTGCGGTGGAGGAGATACAAGCTGACGAAGTTGGTCCCGCGAAACTGTCCAAATTTAATACAATTTAAACGGTCAACTTGGTGGCCGGTTTTCATGTATCAAACGATAAAATTAACGGACGAAAATTGACAGGGATGAAGGTGGATATACCGAAATTGCGACGGAGTGAAGAAATCGCCGATCCAACGGTCGGATCTCCGGGTAAACGCGCACGAAGTTGCTGCGACGGAGCGCCAAAACGAACTCGATCCCGCGCGCGTCACGACGGGACGTCGTTCAAAACGCAGAAATCGCCTCGACGGCGCGTCCCGGAGGACGTTGGCCGCCAGGGGAAGGCAGCATAGGGTGCGCCCGAGGGGGGGGGCACCCACGATGGGGGTCGCCGGAGCACGGTGGCCGGCGGCGGCGCCAGCGCCGTTCGCGCGCGCGCGCTTGGCGCGTGGCTGCTGCAGCTGTCGCGCGGGCTGCGCGCGGGGCTGTGCACGGTCAGCCCGACCGGCGAGGGTGCAGCCTAGCGCGGCGGTTGCGCACGCCAAGGGGCGGCGGTGCGACGCACGGCTGCGGGGGCCGGTGGTGGTCGGTTGATGTGGTGCGGGTGGTGGTGTTGGCGGATGAAGTGGAGGAGATGGAGGAGGAGGGAAAGTAGGAGGAGGAGGAGGAGGCCGAGATGGGGGAGGCCGACGGCCATGGCCGGAGGTGGTGGCTCGGCTTGGCCAGGAGCTCGGGGGGGGGGGGGTCGGGCCATGGAGTGGTGTGTGCATGGAAGAAGAGATGCTGCTGTAGTTGGTTTGTGTGTTGGTGAAAATTTGTGTGGGAAAAAATAATTTAGAAAGGGAGAGAGAGAATAGTAATAGATGTGTGAAAATAAATATGAGGAAGAGAGAGAAAAAGCAATTTTGGGAGTTAGGGCCGGCTACCCATGTGTTGGCTGAGAGTATGAAAATGAGGGAAATTGGTGGTTGGGATTTGATGAGGGAAATCAAAGGCTAGGATTCATTAGGAATTAATTGGCCATTCCAATAGATTAAATCAAGGAAAATTTCCCATTAAATATTAAAATAGATGAAATGAGAAATTGATATTTTTGGACAATAAATATGAGGGTGTCCCGATGGAGGGCAACATGGAGCTGGACTGGGCTCGGTGGAGCCGGATTGGGTCAAAACTGGACATCGTGCAAAAATAGAATTAAAATTAGACGTTGATGATCATGTGTAAATAAGTAGCACATGGGGATTCCAAATAATGGGACACAAGTGGCGGACGGATAGTAGGCTCAAAGTGGGCCATGTCCATAGTTGGGGCTGACAGGTTTTGGTCGACAGGGGACCCACAAATCAAGTTGGAAAATGAATGTGACGCCGTGGCGTGAATAAAATCGGGCCACGTGTCGAAAAAGTTGTGCGAATCAAATGGAGCTCAAAATGACGTATCTGAGGGGGACACAAAGGTCATGGGTGACGAGCGTCTCGAGTAGATCATCAATGAGGAGTTGGTTTCAAGAAACTGACTGGTCTTGCGCTCTCAATTTAAATGTCATGGTAACGCGCTGAAAATGATCAAGGAAAAGAGTGGAAAAATAAATATCAATCAAATGGTCTAAACCGACCCAAAGTTCAACGAAGCAGAAAGAGCACAAGAGAACAAGTTTGGATGGGACACTATATACCGTCATGAAGGTAATCGTGTCCACTCCAAAACTCGTGAAGAAGATTTCCAGAGTTGAACATCCCTGATACTCCAAATATCAATGGCACGGGAAAGTACACTTAAGGGAAAAAATAACAAAATTAATTATTTGATGAAACTAAACAATCAGAAAATAAAATAAAATAAAATAAAAATTCAACCCGAAATTCAGGGTGCTCACATCCTACCCACCTTATAAAAATTTCGTCCTCGAAATTAAAATATCCTCTAGGTCAAACCCCCACAATCAAAATTCCAGAACTTAAACAAATCATACCATCAAATAAAAGAACGGCATACAGGGTCATGGCAACGGTGACAGTGAAGTCTCATCTAGGTTTACTAGTCATGCTAACCAACGGTCATAGGGTATCAAACACACAAGCAAATCCAGGGTGCTAAACGAGAAAAGATGCATAAATATCAAATCATCAAAACTGTAAGACAGTCTACCATCCCACATGAAAACTGGTACTCAAAAAAAAAAAAAAAAGGTAACTACCAATCATCTGAAAAAGTACTATCCCAAGAAAATCAAAATTACAAGTTGAAGAATTGAAAGTCACTTGCATTGAAATCCAATCACAAAACATATACAGAGAGAGCGTTAGAGAGGGAAAACTAGCATCATATGTATGGGGACATGTTCATACGGTTAGATAGTAGGCGTGTGTGTGTGTGTGTGTGTGTCCTTGTACAGGGTTATAGCTTAGTATTGAAAGGTTAAATCCAGTTTTAGTTCAGCGTTTACATATAAAAAATATCTAAAAGTAAGCTAACATTCAAACCATGAAAAATATGAACATAATGCGGTCTCAGATTTTAGGGTTTGAAATATCACAACAAATCTCAATGGTCCTAACACATCCTAACATGGTAGAGAAGAACCCTAACATACTATCCCCACATTGACCTACGCATACAGTTTAATATTACATGTTAAATCTGAAATTGAACTAAACATTGGAAATCAAATGTGAAAATGTTAACATGTAACTAGTTTTCAGAATTTTGGAGAACTTGAACATTAAAACCCAACTCAATGTTTATCACAACTAGCATGTAAGAATATGAACTTAAATTTATATCCTACTTCCCACAAGGTAGCTCAATATTACATTTAAGGAATAAAACAGCAATTTGAACTAACATTCGGAAATTCAGCATCAAGGGTTAACATGCACAGAAGTCTCAGATTTTACAATTTTAACATAACTTAACCAATTTTTTTGAATTAAAACTCTATGTATAACATGCATGTGCAGTGATGTAAACCTAAATAATAACATGAAATTTATATTTAAATTACGACTTTAACTGGAAAAACAGGAAACCATAAATATTGTGGTTTTGAAAATTTAGCATCAATCAACATATTAGTAGTATCTAGATATGTGAGAATCAAGTGTAGCATGCATACGTGTTAGGCGAGTGTCTGATATATATATTCACATACATATTCTCATGTCCCAATAAAAATTTAATTCTACGTTAAGACTAACATTTAGATTCCTACCAAGATTGCAAGCAGGTGAGGTGATTGACGAAATCAAGACAGTTTTATTATCATTATTATTTAATACAAGAATAATAGCAAGAAGGAATAACAATGAAATCTATTTTTGCTTATCCGTTTAAAGAAGGAACGATTTTGAAATCCAGAGCTAAATATCAAATTCAAGATAAAGTCTAGCAAAATCATGGATTCATGGTATTATGAAAAACTCCTAGCAAGAAGCTACATAAAGGTTTATGAAAACAACTAAACACTCTTAAGTTAAATGACAAGAAACTAGGCAAAACAACAAACAATAATTCTTTTTTTTTTTTGAATGACTGAGAAAAAAAGGTAGAGAAAACATGTTCAAAATATTTTAAGGTGCAATCCGATAATCATATGCGTCTATCCAAAATCATGGTACTCTAAATCCTCGTCATACTAGTAAGCAAGGCTACGATAATCACAGAGCCCTTGACATATGCACATATCTCTAGAATCATGGTATTTAACATTTTCGCGGTGCCGCATGCTTGGCTGCGAAAACCTTAAATTTCCACACCCGAGAAATACATCCAGAGTCAGACTATATGTCCTCACCATGCTGGCTAATGTGACTATAGAAGACTAGATTCCATAACATAGATGACCTAGCCCATATAATTTCATCTTGCCAAAAATCAAATTAAATCAACAATGAATACTCAAAAATTAAATCAAAATTTATTAACGAACATCAAAATTCAAAAGTGAACACAATCCATCAAAATACAAACTCGAATGCAACAGTTATCATCAAAATACAAACTCGAATGCAACAGTTATCATCAAAATTCAAAATTCGAAAATCTTCCATCAAAATAAATACAAACTCAAATTCAACAATAATCCGTAAAAATCAAATTTAACAACAAAAGTAAAATAAATTAAATCAAGGGAAAAATAGAGTTTTCAAATCGAAGTTAAATAAGATTCTCCAGGGTCGTCCCGGAAATCTCTCAAGGGTTCCTATCTGTGATTGAGTACCTTCAAAATATATCCTATTCCTAGTGCAGGCTGTAGTGGTACTCAAGTTCGAATACCACTACACTTTAGTCTCGACCTGCATGGGCTACCACTAAAAACGTGTCACGACCCGCACCCTAGAGTTAGGGCACGAGAACGTAACGACGCGCAGCCTACGCCGCAGTATCGGCGGTAGAACGCTGTCCTAGGTCGCAACATCTAACAATATAAAGCTAAGCAGTTTATACTCCCCGAATGGGGGTGACATAGCAGATACAACTCAATCACATCTAAGGTAGAGCATGATAAGAATAGATAAAACATGAAATCTAAAATAAATATGGGAGATAGAAGTCTAAGTGTCTAAGATACATGAACCCAGAAGTACATCTCAAAACTCAAATAAAGATACAATAATCCACAAGGTAAATACAACTCCAGACAAAAAGAAATAACTACCTAAACAAACCCTACTGTGTCTCCTCTAGGCTAGCAGGCACCTCCAGGCTATCTGTAAAATTTATCAACAGGTCCAGTCAGGACTGGAGCGAGCACAGTACATCTCAACAGATCATAGCAGGTTAGAAAACATATAACATGCAGTAAAGTAAGATACAGGTACTGAAGAAATGCTGTATGTAAACAGGAAGAGAACTGTAATGTAAATATCTACTATACATAGAGAACTAACAGTGGCTAGTAAGTCAGAGTACGAGATAGCACATGTGAACAGGACAGATTTGCACAGGATGTCGAGGTTGCACAGGAAACTACACTACAATGGAAATGTTCACACGACTACTAGCACTCCCCCGTATCCCCAATCAATACACAAGGATCTAAACAGGTTATATTATTGCACAGGATATCACATGGGGGCCCATATAGGGTGCACATGATAGTATACATGGGGGCTCCGTGAATATGAGAGTACAAGATTCACAGGAGTGCACATGTAATGAAAGCACAGGAGTACACGATGTAAGTGAAACGCACAAGCACAATGTACCCGATGCTTCCGAGGGGGATAACATCGCATGTAGAGATCCATATTGTACCAATTCGTGTGACCAACGTGACAGTACAAGTAAAGTAATCTACTGCAGGTAATAATTCTAAGCAGGATATGAAATGATCAGAGAATGTACTCGCCTCGATAACCTGAACAGCTGATAAGTAAAGGGGAGGTCCCACTGAAGCCACAGAGTCCTATTTAAAGCAACACAGGTTACAAGGTGTTCAAGTTGAAATAAATAAAACTATACTAGCCATCTATATTATTCTAGGTTCTTCTAAGTCAAAACATCTCTAGGTCGACTCTGGTCAATAATCTAGTCAATACTAGGTCAAGTGTTGACTTACAGTTGACTTTGGGTCAACTGGTCAACTCTGGTCAAACAGGGTCAATTCTAGTCTAATATAAAGTGTACTTCGTTATTTGTACGTCGAAACTTACGACACACAAATCGAGATAAGAAGATTATCGATAAGGTTGATAATCTTATTATAGTTATCCACGTGTCCAACATGCCAATTTCAGCGATGTGAGATCACTGGAATTGGCTGATCTCAGTTTCGTTGTACTAATCCCGAAATACGAACATTATATGAATTAATTATTAATTAATTATAAAAAGGTTAAACTTAGAGAAATTATCAACAAACATTATCGGACGATGAAATGAACATCGCCAACGTGTCCAGAATGGTCAAATTAGCTAGGATAGCCTACCCAACGGTCCAATTTGGACACAAGGGCAAAAAGGTAATTTTGGGTCAAAACGGTGTCCGTGTCGGAGCCGTTTTGCACCGAAAAATGTGCAAGAAAACAAGCCTATAAAATATAACAAATTATATGTTCACGCAACCAGAATGTCGATACGAACCCAACGGTATCTCCAGAATTGGATTCCGTTGTCCCGATCTCATTTTGGCCCGTTGACCAGAACTTAGAATTTCGATTTGCACGGAAATGCGTGCCGAAGCCAAAGTTCTCAAAACTCAGCAAACTACCTGTCAACGAGTCCAGAATGATGATACGAACTCAACAGTATCTCCGGAATTGGATTCCGATGAGCCGATCTCAAAACGAACCGTTGATCCGGATATTGGTATCCGACTTGCACCAAAATACGTGCCAGACCCAATGTCCACCAAAATCTAGCAAATTATATGTCAACGAGTCCAGAATGACGATACGAACTCAACGGTATATCCGGAATTGGATTCCGATGAGCCGGCGTCAAAAAGTCTCGTTGACCCAGAATGTGGGACCCGCTTTGCACCGAAAAACGTGCCCGGGCCCACGTTCTCCAAATCTAACAAATTTTATATGAAAACATGCCAGAACGACGCCACAAGTCTAATGGTGGTGTCAGAAATGAAATCTGGAGTCCCGTGTTCAAAAACGGAATTTTACAAGTTGGAAATTACGAATTCGGACGGCCAACTTTGGCGTCGAATTCAACCAATCAAACAAGCTCACAATGAAACAAAACTGGAAGGGGAGTAAGAGGGTTATACCAGCTTCGCACCGAAACTGGTAGCACGCCAAACGGAGCTGCGGTGGAGGAGATACAAGCTGACGAAGTTGGTCCCGCGAAACTGTCCAAATTTAATACAATTTAAACGGTCAACTTGGTGGCCGGTTTTCATGTATCAAACGATAAAATTAACGGACGAAAATTGACAGGGATGAAGGTGGATATACCGAAATTACGACGGAGTGAAGAAATCGCCGATCCAACGGTCGGATCTCCGGGAAAACGCGCACGAAGTTGCTGCGACGGAGCGCCAAAACGAACTCGATCCCGCGCGCGTCACGACGGGACGTCGTTCAAAACGCAGAAATCGCCTCGACGGCGCGTCCCGGAGGACGTTGGCCGCCAGGGGAAGGCAGCATAGGGTGCGCCCGAGGGGGGCGGGCCACCCACGATGGGGGTCGTCGGAGCACGGTGGCCGGCGGCGGTGCCAGCGCCGTTCGCGCGCGCGCGCCTGGCGCGTGGCTGCTGCCGCTGTCGCGCGGGCTGCGCACGGGGCTGTACACGGTCAGCCCGACCGGCGAGGGTGCAGCCTAGCACGGCGGTTGCGCACGCCAAGGGGCGGCGGTGCGACGCACGGCTGCGGGGGCCGGTGGTGGCCGGTTGATGTGGTGCGGGTGGTGGTGTTGGCGGATGAAGTGGAGGAGATGGAGGAGGAGGGAAAGTAGGAGGAGGAGGAGGAGGCCGAGGTGGGGGAGGCCGACGGCCATGGCCGGAGGTGGTGGCTCGGCTTGGCCAGGAGCTCGGGGGGGTCGGGCCATGGAGTGGTGTGTGCATGGAAGAAGAGATGCTGCTGTAGTTGGTTTGTGTGTTGGTGAAAATTTGTGTGGGAAAAAATAATTTAGAAAGGGAGAGAGAGAATAGTAATAGATGTGTGAAAATAAATATGAGGAAGAGAGAGAAAAAGCAATTTTGGGAGTTAGGGCCGGCTACCCATGTGTTGGCTGAGAGTATGAAAATGAGGGAAATGGGTGGTTGGGATTTGATGAGGGAAATCAAAGGCTAGGATTCATTAGGAATTAATTGGCCATTCCAATGGATTAAATCAAGGAAAATTTCCCATTAAATATTAAAATAGATGAAATGAGAAATTGATATTTTTGGACAATAAATATGAGGGTGTCCCGATGGAGGGCAACATGGAGCTGGACTGGGCTCGGTGGATCCGGATTGGGTCAAAACTGGACATCGTACAAAAATAGAATTAAAATTAGACGTTGATGATCATGTGTAAATAAGTAGCACATGGGGATTCCAAATAATGGGACACAAGTGGCGGACGGATAGTAGGCTCAAAGTGGACCATGTCCATAGTTGGGGCTGACAGGTTTTGGTCGACAGGGGACCCACAAATCAAGTTGGAAAATGAATGTGACGCCGTGGCGTGAATAAAATCGGGCCACGTGTCGAGAAAGTTGTGCGAATCAAATGGAGCTCAAAATGACGTATCTGAGGGGGACACAAAGGTCATGGGTGACGAGCGTCTCGAGTAGATCATCAATGAGGAGTTGGTTTCAAGAAACTGACTGGTCTTGCGCTCCCAATTTAAATGTCATGGTAACGCGCTGAAAATGATCAAGGAAAAGAGTGGGAAAATAAATATCAATCAAATGGTCTAAACCGACCCGAAGTTCAGCGAAGCAGAAAGAGCACAAGAGAACAAGTTTGGATGGGACACTATATACCGTCATGAAGGTAATCGTGTCCACTCCAAAACTCGTGAAGAAAATTTCCAGAGTTGAACATCCCTGATACTCCAAATATCAATGGCACGGGAAAGTACACTTAAGGAAAAAAATAACAAAATTAATTATTTGATGAAACTAAATAATCAGAAAATAAAATAAAATAAAACAAAAATTCAACCCGAAATTCAGGGTGCTCACAACCCCGACACCACCGCCCGTCGTCGCCGTCACACCAACAGCCCCGCCACAGCCCTTCACCGCCCAGCAAATCCCACCAGCCACACACAGAAAAAGGAAGAAAAACCCAAATTAAAACCAAGACCAAGACTCACCTCCGCGGCGAACCGCCGTCCGCCACCCACGCTCGGCTCCGGCCGAGCGAGCTTTCCCTCCGTCCCACGCCCCTTGGACCGCCGCGGCTGAGCCGTCGCCACCAGCCACTGCGACCGACCCCCGCTTCCGACCTTCGCACCCCACCGCCGGAGACGAACCGAACCGCGCCGTCGAACCCCCGTCCCGTCGACTCCCCTTCGACTTCTCCTTCGCCGCGCGTCCGCCGCGTGCGCCTCGCCAAGTCCGCCGACGTCTCCACCAAGTTCCGCCTGACCTCACCCTCCGGTCGCCGCCCAACACCCCGCTCCCAAGCTCCGCGCCCGGCGAGACCAAACCGCCGGAGCACCAAAACCCCCTCTCCGCCGGAGAGCAAAACCCTCCGCCGTACTCACCTCCGCTCCTCCGCGAGCGGCGACCCCTAAATCCCTCCGCCGACCGACCGACTTCCCTTGCCGCACCCGTCCGCCATGCTCCGCCCGTCGCCTCACCCGAACTCCGCCGTGCCAGCGCGAGCGCGCCGCCGCACATAGACCGCGACCCCCACGCGTGCCGTCCCTGAGTCAGCTCCCACCGGCAACCGCTCCTTCTCCCAGCGCATCCGAGGACCACCCGAACTCGCCGCCGCCCTAGACTTCCTCCGCCGCCGCGCTAGCCTGGCTTCACCGGCGACGAACCCCTCGAAACCCACCGCTTCTCCTTCCTCCTCCGCTTCCCAGCCGAGACCACCCCCGCTCCTCGTCTCCCGATCGTCCCTTCCGTCCTTCTCCGGCGAAGACAACTCCCCCTTCGGCCGCCGACGAGCCTGACCGGCGACTCCAGAAACCCCGCTCTCTCTCGTCCCATCGTTTCCTCACTCAATTCTCTCTCTTCTTTTTTTTCTTTTCTTTTTATCTTTTCGTTTCTTAAGCTTATCAGTCTCAGTACTGATGACTCGTATACTGTTCTCTCGAGAACAGCAACTACTTAGTCTTTAGCATTATTATTATTATTATTATTATTATTATTTCGTAAAACTATTTTGTTATTTATTATTATTGTTACTACTCTCGTTGGTTTCAATAATATATACCAATAGTGTTATATTTAATTTATTATATTACTATGGTATATAGTTTTAACTTAAAAACTATATTGTTATAAAATATTTAGATTAACCTTAAAGTTTTAAAATATATTTTTATGGTATTTTAATTTATGTTTTTAGCCTAAACAAATCTTTAGGACTTACAAAGTATTTATCTAAAATTATTTTTGAATATAGTTTTCTATTATCATAAATATTTTTCTAAAATATTTATATATACAAAAATCTCTTGTTTATCAATCTTGACCATGACTATCCCAATTGTTCCATATCTTCGTGCAATCTCGAACTTCCTTATTTCGTCCCTAGCCAATTTGACTATTCTAGACTCAATGACATGGTCCATGCCACCAACAGAGGTCACCTTGCATAGTTTTTGTACCGAAGTCAAAGTTTGTGCCACATTGATCATCGCAGCACACCAGGCGTCCTACCAGGCAAGACACCTTGCCATTTGCTGTTTAATTATTTTAGCTCATATTTCATACATGTTCATTATTTTTTTTATGCAAAATAAACTGTGATACATGGCATAACTGTTAGAACTTACTGTTCATTTATTTTCCTGTTATGTATTATTTTTCTCACATTAAACCTAGATTTAAGGGACCACCTTGTGTGTTGTATTCATTGGCCTTGACACGTTGTAACACGAGGTTGTGTGTCGCATGTAGAACACGGAAGTGCGTGATTGGCTGGCCACCAGTATGTACAAGCCGTGCGATAGGAATAACCGCTAATCGAGATTGTATGCTAGTTTGACTTAGCGGTTATAGTGGTTTGTGTTATGGATACAACACAGTAGGCATTGGACGGGGAGGACAATTCCTTAGCGTATGGGCTTCGATGCACTTTCCCTTTTGTAACCCGTGAGCTCCGCTGGAGATGCGGGTCAGATTACCCATGATTACTGACGGCCACTGACGATTCTGCGGAACGTCATGCTCTTACTGATGGGGCCTCTGGTGCCCAAGGGGGACTACGCCGATCCTATTCAGCCAGGGCCCATGTGCAGGAAGGATTGTTCTTAACTACATTTCACTTTGAACGGTAGGCTACCTTATCCGTTAGGTACAAGTACTTTTGGTTTGGGTACTTGTATCTGACCGTGGCTTGGAACAATAACTTGTCGCGAATTAGTTCGTCACATCTTGTCCTTGTTTGGTTGTAGGTGTGACTTACTACTTCGATGAGAAGGTATTGAACTTTGTTGGGGTCCGGATACCATATTGGATTATTAGCATGGAAAGATACGTTACCGTGAATTAGTTTACCATCTCCTGTCCTTGTTTAGTTGGGGGGATGGTACGCTCGTTCAGTAGGTGCGTATTGGACCATGTTATAATTCGATTTACTTATTTATTTGAGCAATATTTATTTAGTTTATATGGCATAATATTATGTGTCTTGTTACGTCCCTTTGAGGACCTGGTTATCTTCCCAGGTGTGTGCTATTGTTCGTCGCAGGTGCTTTAGCTCTAGCTGTGTTCATTGCTATTTCTCGAGGATGATTGCACTTGGATCGTCTTCGCTCTGCTCGCCAAAAATCATTTATTCTATCATGTACTTTTTTTTATTTTGTTGGTAGTAGATTTGTCTCCGCCCAACATATTGTATCAAGACAAATTCATTCTTATTATATGATCTTTTATTCATTTATTCTGTGTGGATGAGATTAGTTTTGGTTCTACTGCATTTTACAGCTTATGTATTTATACGAGGCTTCCATATATTGGAGTATACTTCGTATGAATACAGCTAGCATGTCTACGTTCCTAGTCCTACATATTTTGGGACTGGGGCGTTACAGAGCCTAGCAATGTCATTAGGATGATTTAATTATCATTTTTATCCTAGGGGTAATTTGGTCATTTTGACTTATTTGAATTATTTAATAATTTATTGAATTGGTGAATTCCTAGTTGGGCTTTGACTAGTTTGAGACTTGTAGACTAGCCTAGAAGCTAACCCTAGCCATGGTGACCCTAGTCTAACCTAGGTGAACCTATTTTAGTCATTAGAAAATAGTTCTGGAATAGGAAGATTAAGTTTAAGTGGAGTGGGTTCATGACTTAACTCAATGACTTGTAATTTTTCCAATTCATGACTTATGAAATTGAACCATAGGCCCATGTCTTAAGCCCAAACCCCAACAAGCCCACCCATGACAGCCAACCTAGGGTTCCACACCCCTATTTAATGCCTCTGCCATTTGTTCTTGCCTCTTTTATTATTTTTCTCTCAAGCTTTGAAGAAAGAGGTATAACCATCTTCCCCAATCCATAACTTTCCCATTTTAACTCCTTTTTGGCTCAAACCACTTACATTAGATTCTAATTGTCTCCTTCTTGCTGTTCATGGAGGATAATCCCAGCCTTGGGGCAATTTGGAGAGTTTGGCTAACAAGGAGAAACCCCCCTTTTGGAGCTTTTCATTAGAATTTCAACATATAGGTAAATCCCTATTCTCTCCACCAAATTTCGTTTTCTTTGCATGGATAGGAAGCCCTAAGTGTCCCTTAGCTGTCCCTAAGAGTTGGGTAAATTTCGTGTCCATTTGGTGTCCGTATCGGACACGTATCATGATGTGTGTATAGGTGTTTGTTAAAATGTCACAAAGGATTTATTTTTCGTATTTTTGAATTCTAATTTCATGGATATCTAGATCTAGGTAGGTGTAGCAATTTTTGCAAAGACTGAGATTATTTTCGTGTCGTTTTCGTGTCGAAAACGGTCGTGGACACGCTGCACGACACAGCGCAAGGTGCCCTGATGACACACACTGTTTTCTCCACAAATTGGATACGTGGACTCATGCCACTTGACACAGAGGTGGGGGCCATCACTGACAGACCCCCCCTTGAGTTTTAGGACACATCATTTCGTGTCGGACACGAAAACACGTGTGCACGGGTCTTAGACTGTCACACGTACGCACAGTTCTGGCTCTGTTGCAGCCCCAAAAACTCTTGACACGACCCTTGTGGATACGGTGCAGGGTGACACACGTGTAGCCCTATGTTGGACAAATATGTGGACACATGCATGAGGTCCTTGGTGTCGCATGACGTGTCCACGAGAGCCTGGACACGCTGCACGAGCCTGCCTGTACTCACTGACTGTTGTACCCTGTTTTGAACAATTTGGACACTTTGTGTCCATTTGTTTGGACACGTAGTCACCCCCTCGACACTTGTACACGTGTAACTCACCTCTAAAAGAACAAATTTGGGTTTTTGATTTTGGTTTGGTATTCGAAATTGGGTTGGGACTGAAATTGTCAAGTTTACTGATACTCTTTGATACTGCATTCAAGTATGTGAAACCTGATATTTGATTGATGTTTATTGTCCTATTGACTCATGTACAAGTATACTAATTACTGTTGGGTTGATCCTACATATTAGATTAGGTTTTATGATTCATGAATGGTATTTGGATTTTGAGTTGAAATGTGACTGATACTCACATTTTAATTTTCATTTGATTTTATTTCCTGTTTTAAACCATCAATCGATTCCAGTTTTCAAACTAATTTTGAATGTCATTGCCATGTTTAATTCACTGTTAGTTCACTGATACATTAATCTGAGAATGGCGTGTGTGGGTTTATATATTAGTTTATGTTAAGTTGTGTTTTAAGTTTCAAGTTTGCTTTTGAGCTGAATCTCAAGTCTGAGATTTCCCCATACAATGTCAACTGAGAATTTGGTTTCCTTTCCCTTCTTCAAACCTGAATTTAAGTCTAGATTGATTAAATGCTTGAGGCTTGGTTGACTAATTTTTTTTTGATTGGTTCACTGTCATGTGAACCAATAAATCCTTCACTGTTTTTCAGAAATTTCCCACACTATTCTCATATGCATTCACTATTATTGGGTTCCAATTTTGGGGATAATTAGAGATTAGGTTGTATTCTAAATGGTTGCATATTAACTGAGTTAGGTTGATGAATCAATGTGGTTTCAACTGTTTCTGAAATTTGTAAAGTATGGACAAATCTGAGAATTACTTTTTTTTTTTGTGAAACCTGAAATCTGGAACTTAACCATGAACACACAGATTTGCTTCACACACGCTTGTGCCTAAAATCTGAGAACACCACTGCTACCTACTGTTTTCCTATTGTACACACATTCACCATTTATGTCACTCTACACTGTCACATTCCTAAGACCTATCCACCATTACACTCTCATGTGTTGAACACACAGCTACACACTCCCTCACACAAACACACACTTCACTCACTCACTGTTTCCTATCCCATGATATCCCCTGCCATGCCATACTGTCATGTGAACCATATTGTTAGTTCACTGTTATGATACAGTCCTAAACTCCCCATATTATCAGTCCTATATTAGCCCTTAAATCTGTCCATTACCATCCCTATTCAGTCCCCTATGTTAGTCCCCATTCCAGCCCACGTTAGCCCTTGAACCTGTCCCATTTGCTTCCCTCTCCCATATGTTAACCCCCTCTATCTCTATGTGTGTATGTATGTAAATATGTATGTATGTATGCATGCATGTATAAATGTATAGATGAAAGTAGGTAAATAAATGTATAAATGAATATATGAAGATAGGTATGTATGGATGAATACATGCATGTAACTAGAAGTACAACTCTGCCTAATGCCACTCACACACACCCTAGCCTATACCATGTACACACATGTTAGTATTTTCCCACACACATGGCACTCTCTATATGTACAGGTATGTTAATAGCCTATATACATATATAATGTCTATATATGCATATGTGGCCTATAAGTGAGTGTGTGTTATTATATTAAATTAGATAAATATTCAATGTGTACAATATATGTGATATGGCCCATATGCCACATAGCATATGGGATGTAACCTATGTAATACAGCCTATGTATATGGCTTGAATGCCCAGTAAATGTGTGTTGTTGGCTTGTATAGCCTAGTTTTGATGTGTGCTTGTTAGACTAGGCTTGGTTAGGCCTAGTGAGACTTATCAGACTTGTTTGGGTTAAGTTTGACCTAGTTGACCTAGCCTTGACTAGTATAGTTGACTGAAGTTGACCAAGTGTTGACTTTGGTCTAGTTTGACCTAGACAGCATGCAGATGCATTATAGATTACTATTATCATCCCTTGTATACATCTTGACTTGTGTTGCTCTAACTAGGAGTCAGGTAGCTCATCTCGGACAGTACATTTACTTCAGACATTCAGATACCAGGCGAGTACATTCTCTGATCATTTCATAACTTGCTTAGAATTATATTCCTGCTCTAGTTTACCTTATTTGATGCTGTCACGATATTATCACGGATTGGTACTATATGGATCCCTACATTGAGATGTTATCCCCCTCGGGAACATCGGGTACATTATGTCATGTGTTTCGTGTACATCATGTATTCCTCGCTCTCATGTTATTCATGTTTCTTATGTGCTTCATGCTCGTTTATGCATGCTCGTGTACTCTCATGTGTTCTCATGAATCGGTCATGTTTTCCATGTATCTCATGTATAACCTATATTGCATGTGCACTCATTTATGAGCCTTCATGTGAATTTCATGTGCACCCATTTATGGGCCCCCATGTGAACTTCATGTGCACTCATGTATGAGCTGTCATGTATACTTCATGTGCACCCATTTATGGGCTTCATGTGAAAACCATGTACGTAACATAACTTGTTTGGATCCTTGTGTATTGATTGGGGTATGGGGGAGTATAAATAGTCATGTGAATAATTCCAAAGTAGTATAGCCATGTACGTCTCTTTGTACGTATAGCTATGTGCAAATCAAGCCGTTCACATGTCGACTTTGTACTCTAAATCACTAGTCACTGGTAGCTCTCTACTTATAGTAGATATTTCTATTACAGTTCTCTTCCTGTTTACATCATGTATTTTCTTCAGTTTTATGTATCGTACTCTCTTGCATGTTTATATTCTCTAACCTGTTATGATCTGCGTGAGATGTATTGTGCTCGCTCCCGTCCTGACTAGACCTGTTAAAAATTTTACAGAGGATGATGAGGAACCCTGCACCCCTTACTATGGAGCTTGCCTAGATGACACTCGCGACCTGGACCCCAGGGGAGGTTCAGGCAGCTGCTGAGGATGATACCCTTGCTTAGTGTAGATAGCTTAGACTGTTCTTCTTTTCATGTTTAGATGTTGTCCTTATTTTTTTAGAGTTGTATATTCTAGAGATATTGAGACTGGTAGTTATTAACTTATGTTATTTCATTCTGCTGTACCTCGGCTGAGGATTTTCTTATCTATTTTATCGTGCCATATTCTATCTCTAGATTGTGATTGAGTTGTACCTCTGTGTTGGCCTCCTTATGGAGAGTATTTAATGTTAGTTATAGTTCATGACCTAGAACAGCATTCTACCGCCGACACTATGGCGTAGGCTGGGCGCTGTTACGTACTCGTACCCTCACGGTGGGTGCGGGTCGTGACACTATGGCTAACTAATCTTTTAAGTTCATTGACCTTACTTGTAACAACCTAGAACTTCTTATCTCCAATCCCTTTGCTCACTTCTATGACATTGGCTTCTCAGATGTTACCTTAAATAACATGGTATTACACATTAAGAATGCAATCCGCTATGTCCTAACCCTCTTTGATCTCTATTATTTATTTCGCCTATCCGTAGTGCTACTTCTTTGATCCTTCCTTCTTCATAACCACCACATGTAACTTAGTCAAACACTACTGTTCTATCTACATGGTGTTTTAGGATTCCTATTGACCTATATCAATAATGGGTTTTTATCATGCGTATGGTTCACGGGTCTACTTAAAGTAAGATTTATATTTCTTCTCCCAAGTCCTTAGGCAAGTCTAACAAAAATAGAAGTTAGTAATGTGAAATTTAATCCTCCTCCTATATATATAAAATCTCCTTTATTAGTACACTTAACATTCTACTCCTATAGGGCACTATAAGTACTTACAAGTATGCCAACCCACACTTCACCTATGTATTAAATAAATGTGAAAGTTACTGCTAGGCAATGATCACTGAATCATTATATTTCTAACGAGACTCTTGATCCCTTCCAACCTTTAGTTTTCCATGTGGACAATCACACTTTAATTAGGAAAATATAACTAACTCCAAAATTCAACTATAGGTTCTCTCAAATCCTATCAATGATATCGCACCTTCCTTACTAAAGCTAATTAACCTATTATTCCTCAAACCCACTAAAATAGGTAATACTAGAAGGGTTTAACCTAATGATTCTATGGTCTCTTGCTAGGGTTAAGTGGCCTATATGAATCCTATATTATTAATCCGAGCTACTCGGTCTACCCAGTAGAGGTATCTATCCAATCCTTCTTTCATTAATAAATATTTGCTTAAATAATACTCTACCAACCATGTTCTATCAAATAATGGAATGGATGGTTCACAAGCATGAGTGTTCGTCCTTCCGAAGTAAGAAATGATGAGAGACCAAAATAAGGAGGTCAAGAAAGGTGATTGACTTCAATTGAGAGTTCCAAAGGCGATAGATAAATTCAAAAGAGTTTTCAAGGCAGTTGTGTATTGAGATCCTAATTCTTTATCCTGTTGCAGGCTCCTTCGGCACAGTAACGTAACTGAAACGATATGCTCTGACCTGCATGGGCCACCACAAAAATATGTAACATCCAGTCCCAAATTATATAGGACTAGGAGATCGTATACATGCCAGCTACGTACCGAGTGGACACCAGCCCGACTCAAAACCTATAAGCTGTTTTGGTGTTATAATTCTAATAATCAATCAACTATAATTATATCTATCTCAATCCATATGATAAGTAACATCAAGAATGAATTATATATGTCATGGTCTGCAGTCCAATAACATATATGTTTGATTAGACCTGAAGAATGACATGTGTCTATAAAACTAAGCTAATAGCAAAGTATACATAATGGATACAATATGAAAGCATGATAAAATACTTGAGCCGGGTATAGCAATACCTCTATGATCAGCGGACTCTCTCTGTATGATCAACTACCTAGAAAGATCACCAAGTCCTCAGAAGACATAGCAAGGCACAAAAACATGTCAACTAATAGTAAAAAGAATATCTATATAATGAAGGGTAACTACCATAACTATATAAGTACAAAATAGAGTTGAGGACAATCCTAATACCAGTTCCAGCCGTACAGGCAATCACCCATGTCATTGTGCTGTAATACCGATGGGCGAACGAGTAAACAAAGACATAGCTCAAACGGACCATGACCACGAGTAAAATAATTATTTCTAAAATATGGAAGCATGATCACGAGTTTAGACGGCTGGATATTTTGATAGAGTCCTCCCCTCCACATGCTCTAATCTAGTAAAGTCACGTATAAATCATGTACCAGTAACAAGTCACACGAACTAGTACTACATGCTATCACAGAGTCCCTAGCCACAAATATCTTATGTCAGATTCTGTATCATATCATCATCTTCTATCATGTCCGTATCTTGTGGTCCATCGTGTCAATGAATATGAATATGATATATCGAATGCCTAGGATTGATACCCGATGTCAATATACTGACATCGACACCCGTATCAATTCGGAGCTAAGTATCAACTAACCCTACGTCCTTAATGATCATGAACGAGAAAATAAATCTAAAACAATAAATGGAAAGAATAAAGGTACTAAAACATTGGCAATGTATACTTGCTTGGAGGTTGTACGAGGACTAGAAGATAATCATGACGAAATCGCCAATCCAATAGAAACAGCAAAAGTGAACCTTTCTCAACAACTCCGATTCTAAAACAGACATTGCCATCAGTCCCCGAATAAAACAAATAGCTAAGATTGGCTATCCACAAGTCCAATTCTAGACACAGGTGCAAAACGGTAATTTTAGGTCAAAACTGTGTTCGTTGTTGGACCCGTTTTCCATCGAAAAATATGCCAAGACAAAGGTTGTCCAAATTTAATAAATTATATGTCAATCTTGGCCAGAACGATGCCACGAGTCCAGTGGCGATGTCAGATTTGCATCCGATGTCCCGGGTTCAAAATTAAAATTTTATATGTTGAAAATTACGATTTCAGACAACCAACTTTGGCGTCGATTTCAACCAACCAAATGAATACTATTGAACTAAAAATTTTATGCCTCAGAGGGGCTTATACCTGCTGTGTAGCAGAGTTGATGGTTCATCAAATAGAGCTTCGATGAAGGAGAAACAAATCTGTGAAATTGGCTCCATGAATATGTTAAAAATATACGCAATTTAAACACCCAACTTGGTGCCGGTTTTGATCTATAATCGAATTAATGGTTGAAATTATAGGAGAGTGAAGGGATATATACCGAGATTAAGATGGAAGAAACCGTTGGATGATCCAATGGTTGAATCTTCTAGAGAAAACATCCAAAGTAGCGGTATCGAAACTTAATTCTGACTTCGTATTTTTGCACGCCATGTCGGGATTTCGTGCAAAATGCACAAATCGTCCATCCGATCATCGGGGTGGATGGTAGTGCATTACGGGGGGTTCGCTGGTGTGCGAAGATGCCAAGCCGCGTGGACGATGGTCGACGCTGCCTTTGTCACGCCCCGATCCCGGAGATCGAAAACTAGCCCCTAGACATGATGTCGTACAAGTCTAGATTGTACTTGCACAAAGCAAAACCATTATAGTTCCTAGTATTTCTCAGAAAATAATAACAGCACAACAAAATCAAGTAGATAAATTAAAGTCATAATATATGAGGAAATATATCTCTTTATTGATAATTGAAACCGATTACAAGACTTGCAGGTGAATATAGAGTTTACAACAGACTACAAGACTTTTGAATAACCAACTGAATTTACTTGCTATCTAGGCTTACAACTGAGCATGCTAACTCGGCTTACAATAAACTTGCCAATTTGGCTTATAATCTCACTGGTTCATCTAAGTTACATTGTTTTATACATTATGTTCCGTATAGCAGAAGACATCGCCTTACAAGAAGAGCTTCTGCACACCCATCTGATTTATCGATGCCAAGCACTGATCAAATGATTTTCCCTCATGCACAAGCACCTTAAATAATGCCCACAACATGGGTCAGTACATCATCTATGTACTGGCGAGCGGTGCTGGCCCAACTCATCTAAGAAGACAACATTAAGTAATCATGTTATCAAACATTATTAAAGTGGTCTTTCTCGCTGCCTTAGGGTCAATTATCAGTTCATATCCGACAGAAGTAAAGCATGCATATTATTCTTAGCCAGCGAAATGTAAACAATATGATATCACCCTTTTTGATGATTCTTACCCACAGTCATATAGCCATCCCGGTATATTTAATATACTTACTCTGTCTACATAAGACATTATTAGGAACAATATCACAATTATCTTATTAGTTATCATTTATGTGATTTCTGACCAACAGTCGACATCCTTTCTTGTATATGATTCATAACTTACGCTTCCTGCATAAGACATTGTTAGCATGTGACCTATCTATATGCGGGTCACTGACTATACGCCATCTTGGATATATGGTTAGACGGCTCCCTTTCAGCGGCGGGTAGCTAGTCCAGTCCGGAAGGTTCCTGAATCACCGTGCTACTACTTCAGCTCGAGGTTCACCAGGACGAATCGGTTTTCGAGGCCTCGGTATACCGTTCGAGGAACCACCTTGTCGATAAGTTGTCCATGACCATGCAGATATATAAAACTTATATATGAAGAAAACATATAATACATGATAAAAAAACTAAGTAAATTTGCTACCATTCTCAAATAAGCCATCGTTCTCATTCGTATTGCCTCATATGCCTTGAGCCAACGCTTGCATTACCATCTGCCCAATCCAGGGCCTTGGATAATCAATATTCTATATTGGCACTGGATAATAGAATGTGATTACTCAAGCCTTTTCCACATCTTTGATACCATACTTCTTCCAGCTGAAACTCATTGTACTCACTGCCCAATTCTTGGGACTTAGCATCTGTGTTACCATACGCTCATTCAGAAATAATTTAAGTATACTCAATGCCCAGTTCTTGGGTCTTATTATCTGTGTTACCATCTATTCATCGTGCTGAGACTAGATATACTCACCGCCCAAGTATTTGGGACTTTTGCTTCACTTGTCATGTAATTTATTGCAACAGCACGCAAGCACTCTATTCATGGAATAATACACAACAGTTTTTGGGTCATGTGATTAATTATTTTTTATTATCTTTCTGGGTTCCATGCAAGGTATCATTGAGCAACTCAACACGAAATCATAACATATAGTCCTTTTTCTAAGCGTGAAGCTAAAGGATCTTTGAAGGGTTCAACACTACTCACATTTATGAGACAATTTCTGCCACGATCGCATAGCCTTCTAAGCAATCCTTCGCATATTCCTAAGTCCAACAAGGCTTCATCGAACTAACCAGCCATCACACGGCACAAAGCTGGTTGGGGAACTACAATATATACCACTCAGAAAATGTTTTGTCCTCAAACTTAAACAAAACTCATCCCATAACTCCAACTGAAATTATGAAACTTCCCATGATCAACTTGCACTATTTAACACTTCCCGCAATGTAGCGATTGATTTCAAGTAATGTACTGTAATCCCACTTTCCTAGAATTTAGGTTTATGAATATTGGTAGTACTTTTATTTTGGTCTTATTAAAATCTTTTCTTTATTTTGCATGAATGATTGTCTAATTGAACTATTTTAATTCATTTTGTTACTCCTTATTGTTAGAATATTTTAAGCTAATTTCCAATATTGAGATTTATTTTCTAATATTGAAGATTATTGTTGAATTCTTTATTAGTTATTTTAAAGGTTATCTTAAACTAATTATTATTAAGTATTTTTTACTATTTCCTTATTTCCTAAACCATTTTTTTCCATTCTCAGCCAAGTTGCTGGGCCAGCTTTCCTAATTCAGCCAACCATTTTCTAAATTCCTATTCACCAATCAGCCCAGCCCAGCCCGGCCTATTAGTTAGTGGGTCGCGGGTTCATGGATCCATAAACCCACAGACCCACTGGCCCGAACCCGATAACCCACTAAAAAGCTAACCGTTGGTTTCAAAACCAACTCATTCATCCTTTCCTTTTTATTCTCCAACTTCCTCTGCTTCAACCGACGACGACGACGACGCGCACGATGGAGCCAACTCCAGAAGCTTCTCTTAACCGATTCTCAACGGCCTAACCACCTCGCCTGCCCACCCAACTACTTCGCCGCTGCCCGCCTGCCCATACAACCACCTGCCCGTCGCCACCGCGCTTATAAATAGGACCAGCCCCCTTCTCCTTCTTCATCATTCGTAATAGCGACGAAGCCTTGCCTCGCCGGTGACTGCTCCCTCTTCTTTACTCCTCTTTTCTCTTCCGTCCTCGTTGAGAGAGCTCGTGGAGCCGGCCATGGCTATCGGCAAGCTCTGCGTGCGTAGGAGTCTCTCTTGTGCCATTGATCGACCATGGCGATCTCCTCCTACGAGCGGTGGCATGGCTCCTTTGCTCTTCGCAGCGGTGAACAGAGCAAGACGTGACGATGGCCATGGCGGTGATCGGGCCTTCCGTTCGAGTTCTCTGTCATCTCCGTCTCCATGGCAGTTGTGGCCGCGAGCTCGCTCTAGATCGTTCGATTGATTGATCGGCTCAATCGGTAAGTTCTTTACCTTCCTCTTCCCTTACAAATTTTCCTGGGAACATTGAATTCTTGTTGGCGGAATTACTTTTGAGAGAGTCTCATATGGTTTTTTGAATAGATTTGTTCGAATTCCTTGTTTTCTTGGATCTTGATTGAGACATTTGGTGAGTTTTTTGATCTGATCCTGGTGAATTCTTCAATTTTGGAGTCGAACCAATTCAAATCGAACTCATATTGCTGTCCTGTTTTCGTGCACATTATATGTTCGATAAAATGCCCAGGAGAACCTGTCGTCGAGCTGAGGACTCGGGAATACTGTATCGGACACACTGGAAGCACGTCTAGTTCACTTCATAGCTATAGGTATCTTCTACACTTCTCCTAGATGATTTTAGGTAGCCATGAACCGTAGGAATCTATGGGTGTTGGGGATTTTGTGTTGAGAGTAGTATCGGACAGACAGTGATCTTGCGGATACGAATTATTGCAGTGATCTAATATTTAGTTGGACACAGCCAAGAATGTGGCATAGGCAGGGAGTATTTTTTTGGGTATCAGAATTAGTTGTGATGGTCATTTAAATCTTTGAATGGCCACTATATATGTGACCATTAGGTTTGAATATGGGTTGGTTCTTTAGTAGACAGTAAGTGTTATTGTCGACTGTAGGGATTTCCCTTATAGCTGTTGAGATTCAAATAGGTTATTTTGTAGTAAGTTTATGTTTTAATGCATTATGATGGGTTGGTCATTTGGACTGTGGTGTTAAATGCATTTAGCAGTTGAAATATTGGGTGAGACTTTTGGACTAGGTCTTGTTGGTCCAGTTCTGGCCTTGTAAACTTTTTCTAATATTATAGGTGTTTGCCATGAAATATAAAAGAACAGAACAATTATCGGAGGACTGGACTTTTACTTCACGTTACAAACTCGCTTGTACAAAGAAAGCCTAGGGACGAAAACCTAGGTACAGCAATCTAAGTACAATTGTTTATTTTAGATTCTGGGGGGTGACGATAGAGGCTCGGGAAGGCGACGGCAGCCCTGCCTTACTCCTTGGACGATCGGTATGCAGCCTTGGCTCCTGTGAAAAGATGGTTGGCGTTGATGAAGAAATGCTCTTCTTGCTCTCCTCGGGTTGCTCTTCTGACTTCTCTCTTTCTCTGTGTATTTTCTCTCTGATTATTAGAGGGGGGAAGCTCTCTTTTTCTCTCTCCTCTCTGATCGTGTATATTTTGCAAGGAAATGGCACCCCGCTATTTATAACAGTGGGGGCATCATTAGGGTTTGGATGATTACCCATTCTCAAAGTGGCGGCGGCCTGATGTATAACCAATCTGGACCATTCGTTTTAGGCGTGACGGATCTGGGCCATAAATGAGGGTAGCACTAAATCTTTCGAATAATTAACGCTGATTGTTTTAAATCTTCATGATTGATTGTGTAGCTTGGATCTCCCACCACGTGTCCCATTGGTTCGATTAGGAATGATATGACCTGATCTCATTAATTACGCGGATATGGTCATTGGGATCTGGTAAATCTTTGCAGCTCATAATCATCTTTGCTACCAGCTGTCATTGAATCTCTGCCACGTGTCTTGATGATGGACTCTGCCAAAGCCGTATGACATCCGCGAACCGCATGAGACAGCGTCTCGGCGAACCGCATAGGTATAGTATTTGCGAGCCGTATGAGATGATTCCTTGGTGAACCGTATAAGAATAGCAACTGCGAGCCGCATGAGGTGGTTTCTTGGTGAACCGCATAAGAATAGCAACTGCGAGCCGCATGAGGTGGTTTCTTGGTGAACCGCATGAATATAGTAATTGCGAGCCGCATGGGATGGCTTTTTGGTGAGCCGCAGGGAGACGATCCTTGCCAGCCGCATGAAGCTGTTCTTCAATGGAGCCGCATGGGAGTAGCCACGTGTCAATCTCGGATCGCGTCAGAGATTTTCTCCTATTTCCCAAGAGTCTGTCATTATGGCAGGGTCATTATGATACTCTATGTCAGAGCCGTCAGCTGTCAAATCATGACAGAGCATTAAATAGGCAGACTGCTCGATGGCCAGCTGTGTGAAGGGGTCTCGGGCATACACGTGGCATTGAGCCGTATATCTCCGTGAGCCGCATGTACTTTTGAACCACATGCGGCTGGAGGACTCTTTGAATCGTAGGACTGTCCCTATATGAGCCGCATGGACTCTCCTATCCGAGCCGCATGAGACTAAGAATCTCTCTGAACCGCATGGGACTGCTCCTGTATGAGCCGCATGAGGTTCTCCTGTTCTGAGCCGCATAGATCATCATTCTTATATTTTCCATGCTTCTACAAGACCCCCTTCAAAGTTTTTAATTTGAAAAATTGAAATAATTTGAATAAGAAGTATGGCCTTTGTTCGACCGCATAGATGGTTCAGCCGCATGGGTTTATCTTGCCGTATGAGCTGTGAGACCGCATAAATTTTTGCCACGTGTCTTAGCCACGTGTGTAAATCTTCTGTATTAAATACCCTTGATTCGTCGCCTCTTGGGGGAGGATCCCAAGGGTCAGTTTTGTTTTGACCGAAGCGGTTTATTCTTTTAAGCGGCACGTAGATCGAGGGGTTTGTTTTGATTTTTTCGAGCCTCCTTCGCCTATAAATAGGAGTAAGTTTATTCTTTGAGGGTTTCTTTACCCTCTCTCTTTTGCTCAAACTCTTCGTTGCAGACTTCCTCTTCGTTTTCTCCTATCAACGATCGGCCATGGCTCCCAAGAAGACTGCTGCTGCTACTGGCAAGAAGGCCGCGTCCTCTTCTGCGACGGCGAAGGGCAAGAAGGCCGCGTCTTCATCGACTGCGGCGACGAACGCTGCGGCTCCTCCGACGGCTGGCGTGCCTGTTTTCTACTCCGACGTTCACCCGTCTATTGCTGGTAGGACCATCAATATGAACTGCCATGGCTATGCCGCATATTTTGTGCGCGAGCCTATATTCCCAAGTATGCTGTGTGTCCGACTCATATTTGGACCGCATGGGATATGACCCAGGCCTGAGCCGCATGAAAGTTGTTTGCATAACTACTTCATTATCAGGGCCGCATAAAACCCATCTGGACCGCATAAGCTCTTTCCAACTGAGCCGCATAAGCATATTTCGAACTTGAACCGTATAAGATTATTTGAACTGGACCGCATAAGCTAATCCGCGCTGGACCGCATAAGCCCGTTTCGAGCCGAATCATATAAGCTTATTCGAATCGGACCATATCCGCATATGCTCCTTTCGAGCCGCATAAGCTCATCCGCACTTGAGCCGCATAAATTTCTTTCGAGCCGAACCGCATAAGCTTATTCGAACTGAACCGCATGGGCTCTTCCAAATTGAGCCGCATAAGCTCATTCGGACTGACCTGTATGAACTTTTTTTTAAACGGAGCCGCATGAGGCTGTACTGAGCTTAAGCCGCATAAACATCATATAGTTTTGTGTTTCAGCTATCTTTTTGACTTGTTTCTCTTTGCTTTTTCTTCAGTGAATCTGCCAGTAAATCCTGCGGGGGAACTTATAGTGGGTTCAAATCAATTCGCCCTGGGCGTGCGTCTTGACGACTTAATTAAGCATGTGTTGAATCAATTCCCTGCTGATGAGCCTTCGGAGAGGTTGAAGGCCATCGAGAATCAGACCCTCCATTACCTCCGTTCCATGATGAATACTGGGAAGCTGGATGGAAAATACCTGAAGCCTTCGTTCCTTTTCGGAGATGCTTTAATCATCAAGAATCCCCGAGTTTTAGAGATTTTCGAGAACTGGGATTTTTCTTTGGATGGGGTGGCAATCCATATTCCTCTCATGGAACGTCATTATCCTTTGTCATGGTTCAATATGGTGTTGCTGGACAGGAAGATGGTGTGTAACTTAACTCCTACTCAATCAGGGATGTTGATGGGCAACATCTATTATAATCCGAACATACGGTCAGCGTATGCGAGTAAGGATTCGGTCCTCCGGTACATGATGGGTCTGGCCCCGGGCTCTTTCATGAATGTAGACGGTCCCAACTTCACACTTACTCAAGCTGATACCTTCCTGAATCGGCTTGTTCGCAAGAAGTCTTATCCCGTTGGCAGGCTGGCACTGCCGAACTGGATAAACCCTACCTCTTCATGGGCTCAGTTGACCACTTGGATTCTGCAGACCTACGGAACATTCTTGCGGGAGGTGGGACTTTACCATGCCATTCGGGGCACTTGCCATGGGCTTCCTATCAATAAGCCTCTGTTCGTGGCGCTCTTGGAGATGTATAGCCAGCGAACGGGTACGTTCTTTGCACCCGGAGGGGAGTTGGGGCTTGCTCTCTATGAGATATATACTGTCTCCAAACTTCCGTGGGGGAATGAGCCTTTCGAGGTGTATACCCCGTCGAATGAGGAGTTTGAGGATTTGGACCGACGACTCCCAGTTTCTGTTGCGGTGTATCGAGAGTTGCTGTGCCACCATAGTACTTGTCATCAGATGGCTATAAAAACGGTGGATAGCTCCGAGGGTACCGCTCCCCACACCACATCCTGGATTAATTATCTTTTTAAAGTTGACCCTTCAGGCGAAGTTACTCCTCGAACCCCTCGTACGCATGGAGAGATCAGGGATCTGATGTCAAGCGTCAAGAAGTCGCGATCCAAGAGCGACATATTCGGGAGTCAAACTGACTCTCTTAGCTATTTTTACTATGGGACCACACAGATGTCGGAGAAGGCGCTCCTGGCTGGATTTTTAATGATATGGCTGCAAAATTGCGTAGTCTCGGGAGGAGCGGGTTCTATTGAGAGAATCGGTCGTCATTTCATTCTTCCTGCCGTTAAACTGGTATTTGGAGTTAGACTGGCCCTTCTTCCTGCTATGGTGTGTAGCATACACCATGGTCTTCGAACCTTTTCGTCCAAGGTTATTGCGCGCAAGAAGACGTTGGATTTTGAGCGCATAGAACTGCCTTTCCACTATTTGATGGGGTGGTTGGCAATGCACTACAAGTCTTTGATGGGACCTGGAATAGCGGAAGATGCTACAGATGAAGACGCTTTCCTTTTCAAATGCCATCACCGGTCTTGGGAATACAACACTATGCCAGCTTGTCGGAAGGCGCTGGCGAGGGTGGACGGATGTGACTTTTTTGTGTCTGTTCCTCCCTTTTCTGATGAGGAAGTGAGGAAGGTACATCTCGATGGTACTGGGCCTTCTCACTTTCTGTCTCCGGATATGCTCACCTGGTTGCGCAACATCCGCCCCGTGCATCTGGTTTATCGCAACCGCGATAATGTGTACTTGGAGCCTTACTTACCTAGTAGGTTTTCCCACCAATTTGGTTATAGTCAGTTATTCCTTGATTGTCCCAACCCTTGTTTGGGCTTTGAAGGTAGCGTTCTTGATGGTGTCAGGGCGTGGAATTATTATGACGCTTATCATACTCGGGCCAGCTTCTCGGTCCCTGATGCTAAGGCGCCGAGGGAAATTTTATACGTGGCTGCTTTATATCACGTTATGGCGAACAAGCCTCCTGTTAATTTCAATCCGAGTACCAGTTTTATCGTGGGTACCGGTTTAGAGGAGAAGCCCAAGGAGGCTAAGGCTAGAAAGCAACTAGCACTCCAGACTCCCCTCCCTGAATCAGAACCTTCCGAGTCGGCTGAGGAGGAGGATGATCATGATAGCGAAGACTCCCTTTCTGGTGGGGGTGAAGAAGTAACGGATCAACCGCTTCCCACACCCGATGAACCGGCGGAAGATCCGTTGCTTACTGCACAAGAGGAAGTAGTGAGAGAAGAACAGCCTTCGGCTGTGCCTGGTTCCTCGCGTAAATGAGTCAGACACGAGTCTTCTGACAGTAGAGCGACCTTTTTCGTGAAGAGAGCTGTCGTTAGGTCTCGCGGATTACTTATTACCGAGAGGGGTGAAGATACAGACGCTATTCTGGAGGTAAGACCAAGTCGTAGCCATCTCTTTGTTGTAGTTTTCTTTTCTCTTGGAGATATGACTTAATCACTTTTCTTTGTAGGTGTCCGATGAACCGACCTCTCCTGAATCGTCTACCACCCCTGAAGCTGATCCGGCCCTTGCTGCTTTGATTAGCGACATGTGTGCTGCGGTCCTTTCTGCGGGGGCTCTCTCAGCGGCGGCTGGAAGCTTCCAGGTTGCTGAGGTCTCGGCCCGGGGTGACGAAGGTTTCCTCGGACCCGTCTCCAAGACCACAGATCTTTAGTAAGGCGTCGTCGATCTCGGTGCATCCCCTTCCGAGGACGCAAGGGAGGAAGAGTCTGTTATACCTGACTCGGAAGCTGTTGGTGAAGAGGCTACGGTGGCTGCAGGCGAACCTCGGCCTCCACACTCCTCAACTGGTAAGATAAGCCAGATATTGACTAGTGAGGGGGCTTATTTGCTCTATCAACATATCCTCCGGGTCAAATCGATTCATGGTTGCCTTGGCCCTGCAGGTCCTGACCCTTTACTTCCTGCCGTAGATGTTCTTGGGGAAGGCTCGGCCTGCCGTGATATGGGAGAAAGGAGCTTTCCTTCTCCTTTGTCGTATCATGTCGAGGGGCCTCCTGCCAGCTCTAGGCAAATGGGAATGGAATTGGCGATGGTCTCCGCCTCATCCTCTGCAGATTATACGGCTCCGGAGACTGACCTATCGACCCTACCGAGTGTTCAAATTCTGCAGGCTGCCGAAGAGGAGTTGGCCGCTGTTCAAGCGTCCTTTCGTGCAGAGTTTGCTTCTCTTGTGGCAGGGGCGGCAGATTCTGTTGCGTCTTCTTCAGTGCTGCCAGCCACACTCCCGCTGACACCGGCATCCTCGGAGACTCTGGACGAGGTAACGCAGGACGTGGTTGACAGCTTCTATCGTCATTTAAAAAGGGGCGTAGACGCTGCTGTGGAACGGGGGACCCCTTTTTCTCTATCTCTTCGGTGCACTCGGGGTCAGGTTGCAACTTTGAAGTCCCTTCCTGGTGGGGTGGGTTTGGCTGCACTGCTGGAGCCTAAGCTGACAGAAGCTGATCAGCTTGTGACCCAACTACTGGCGATACGACAGGCAGGCTTGCCTGCTGCGATTGAGCGAGAACGGGGCTTCCTTATTGCTGCCCGCGATAGGATCAAGCTTGCCCGAGATACTGCTGGGCCAGTTGTACGGGGAGACCTTGACAAGTTCTCCGCTTCGTATGACAGGTTGGGTCGTCGGAGTCAGGCTTGTCGTGCTCGGGAAGAGTCTGCTTCTCGTGGAATCGTTGATACGAAGGAGCGGATCCTCGCACTCCAGAGAGAATTGGCCTTCTTAGAGTCAGAGCTGGAGGCTGCTCAGGCGGAACAGGAATCCATCGTTCGGGAGGCCGAGAAGGTTTCCCGATCTTCTGATAACCTGGAGCGGGCTTTTAAGAAATTTGAGGACAACTGGCAAGCTCACGCTCATCTGGAGGACGAGGCGGTGCTGACCCACGAGGCGGAGCGTCGAGCCTCCCAGAGGTTTGAGCGGTCGGTTGCTTTGCTGACGGATCGTCTCAGGACGTTGTGTGCCCCGGAGCAGTGATCAGCTTTCTGTTTTCTTTTGCTTCTTTTTTCTTTTTTTCTTTTTTTTTTCTTTTTTTTTGTAAGGGATGTGATCCCCAAATGATGTAGTATTTAGAATTTCGAATAAATGAGCATGTTTCAACTCATCTTCTCTTTTTTGTACTTGTGGTGTTTGCGGGATTGGACTTGCTGGGGGATTATTTGTGGACCTGTTACCCTAGGCGTACCTTAGTTTTAGGTACGGATAACAAGTTTGGTCAAGATGTCCGGAACAGCCATGGCAAAGTGGTCACGGATGCTCTTGGTATTGGGCAAAAAGAATGCCGTGGAGCAGCTGGGCTCCCGGGGCATGGTGAGATGGTGGATTTATGCTAAGAAGCTTAGCAAAGAATATTTGTGGACCTATTATCCTTGGCGTATCCTGGCTCGGGATACGAATAATAGGGTGAAAAGAGAACCAACATATTTGCTCAGAGGTTATGAGGACATGGCAAGCATGAGGGTTTTACCGTAGAATCTTCCTGCTCAGAGGTAATGAGAACATGGCAGGGGATACTTCACGGAAGATATTCGTGGTCAACAGCGGACATTTGTGGTCAACAGGGGACATTTGTGGTCAACAGAGGACATTTGTGGACCTATTATCCTTGTCGTACTCCGGTTGTGGGTAAGGATAATAGGTTGAAAGGAGACCGACATACTTGCTCAGAGGTAATGTGGACATGGCAAGCATGAAGGTTTCTTCGACGGAGCCTTCCCACTCAAAGGTAATGAGGACATGGCAGGAGTGGGCTCAATGAAGAGGGGTACATAGAACGACTCAGAGGTCGGAGAACGTGGAAGTTCTATGCGAGGGGGCGGTTTGTTTTTGATGGAAGTGAAAACGACTCAGAGGTAATGAGGACATGGCCGTTTCGGAAATTTGTGGATCGATTACCCTTTTTGTGCACTGGGAGCGCGGGTAGTGGATCATGAGGGAGGATCTCTTCCAAGAAGAAAGTTCAGAGGTATAACAATACGTGACTTACTATCTGAAAGAGTGACCGGAATGTGAGTTCAGAGGCACCAGCGGGTACATAACTCGGTAATTTAGAATATTGAGAAAGTGTGAGTTCAGCGGCACCAGCGGGTACATGACTCGAGGATCTTGTAGAGAATGTTGTTTAGACATAATATTTCTTCAGGAACTTGCCGTTGATGGGCAACATGAGCAAGTCTCCGTTTTGCTTTGCGAGGCGGTAAGCTCCGTTGGAGAATACCGTCTCAATGATAAATGGGCCTTCCCACTTTGGCTAGAATTTGCCGACGGTCTTGTGAGTCATGACCATCGGCCTCCGGACCGCCAAGGCGAGATCGTCCACCTGGAATGTTCTGATTTTGACCTTCTTGTTGAAAGCTCCAGAGATGCGTGCTTGGTATAGCTCAATTCGTTGCTGAACTAAGAGGCGCTTTTCATCTAGTGCCTCCAATTCCTGTAGGCGACGCTGGTGGTTGTCGTTGGTTGTCAATTGATGTATGAGGGCGACACGGAGTGAGGGTATTTGGGTCTCTAATGGGAGAACTGTCTCACTTTCGTATACTAGAGAGAATGGTGTATTCCCGGTGGCGGTCCGCACTGTGGTACGATAAGCCCATAAGCATTCGCCGAGCTTCTCGTTCCAGTCGCACTTGTTGGAGGAGACAAACTTCTTGAGGAGTTTGATGATTGTTTTGTTGAACGCCTCTGCTAACCCGTTTGCTGTCGGGTTGTACGGCGTCGAAGCGATATTCTGAATACGGTGTTTATCGTAAAACTGATAGAATGCGTGGCTTGCGAACTGCGGACCATTATCATGGATGATCCTTCGTGGTAGTCTGAAGCGGTAGATGACGTGATGCTTAAGGAAGCTGATCACGTTTGAAGTCTTAACTTCTGCGAGTGGGACGGCCTCCGCCTATTTGGAGAAGTAATCAGTGATTGCAAGTATGAACCGATGTCCTCGGGAGGAAGGTGGGGTGATTGGACCGATGATATCCATTCCCCATGCCTCGAATGGCCAGGACGCCACTGTCGGATGTAGAAACTCCGATGGTTGGTGGATGAAGTCCGCGTGGACTTGGCAAGCTTTGTATTTTCTAGCATAATCTATCGTATCTGCCACCATCGTGGGCCAATAGTAGCCCATTCGGCGAAGGCGATCTTGTAGTTTTGGGCCGGGCTGGTGGGCCCCGCAGACACCATCGTGAGCTTCTCGTACGGCTTCTTTGGCTTCTGTATTTGACAAACACCGAAGCAGTAGTCCGTCGTAGGAGCGGCGATACAGCATTTTCGTCTCTGTATCATAGAAGAACCTGAGAGAACGTCGTCTGATGGAAGTGGCTTCCTTTGGATTCTCGGGCAGGATGTCGTAGACGACAAAGTCGATGAATGGTTGTCTCCAATTTGGGACATCATCGATCGTCTGTGCGAAATAACTCACCACGAATTGTACATTATTTTTGGGATAGACCAGTTCATGGCCTATCACATCCACTGATTGGCGATCATAATTCGGAACTGCTAGGGAAGCAGTAAGACCGGCTAAGGCATCTGCTTCGATATTTCGGAGTCTGGGGATATGTTCGATGAAGAACCCCTTGAACGACGAGATGATGTCAATCGCTATCTGGTGATAAGGGATCATGTCTTCGTGGCGGACTTCGTATGAGCCCCGGATCTGATTGACGATTAGCTGGGAATCGCCATATGCTTCAAGGTATTCTACCCCCAGCTCTCTTGCAAGTTGGAGGCCAATGACCAGAGCGTTGTACTCGGCCACATTGTTAGAGCAGGGCTCGGTGAGGGAATAAGCGCGGTTAATCACCAATCCAGAATGAGAGGTTAGCACTACCCCGACTCCGACGATTATATTGCCTTTCGGTCTGGTCCTCGAAGCACCGTCGAAGAACATTCGCCATATATTATCGTGGGAGGTTGCATGCGAGTCGGCGACCTCATCTGGGATCCCTTCATATATTCTGGAGGACTCCGAGCCTGGGTGGGCTGCTAAGAAGTCCGCAAGGGCTTGACCTTTGACTGCCTTTTGTGGGACGAAGATCATATGATAAGGGGACAGCAATATTGCCCATGTAGCGAGGCGAGAGCTGAGTGCCCCTGGTTTAGTCATGAGGACTCTGAGAGGGTTGACTCGTGATATCACATGTATCGTCTGTCCGGTGACATAGTGTCGCGTTTTCTGAATGGTGAACACCAGGGCGAGGCATTCCTTCTCCACAGCGGTGTATCGGTACTCTGGCCCAATCATCATTCGGCTGAGGTAATATATGGCCTGTTCATGGCCTGCATCATTGTTCTGTGCCAGCAGAGCCCCGAGGGAGTGTTTCATTGCTCGTACATAGAGTAGGAATGGTTTTCCAGGAACCGGGGCTACCAGAACTGGAGGATTTGACAAATATTCTTTGATGCTGTCGAAAGCACGCTGGCATTCCTCGTCCCATACGAATGAGACTCCTTTCTTCATGAGGTGCGTGAATGGTCGGCATCGCCCGGAGAGGTTAGAAATGAACCTCCTGATGTAAGCTAATCTCCCTTGAAGGCCTCTGAGTTCGCGGAGATTTTTCGGGGGACCCATCTTCATGATTGCTTTTGTCTTCTCAGGGTCTACATGGATACCCTTTGCAGTGATGATGAAGCCTAAGAACTTCCCGCTGGATATGCCCAGAAAGGACTTCGTAGGGTTCATTTTCAAATTGTGCGCTCGTATTAGGTCGAATACCGTCCTTAGATCCTGCAGATGGTCTCCCTTGCTACGACTTTTAACGGCTATGTCGTCAACATAGCACTCCACCGTCTTGCGTAAGTGGTCCCTGAAGATGATGCTCATGGCTCTTTGATATATGACGCCAGCATTCTTTAAATCGAAAGGCATGACTGTGTAGCAGTACGTGCCAATCGGTATTCGGAATGATGTATGCTTTTCGTCGTCAGGAGACATTTTGATTTGGTTGTACCCCGAGAAGCCATCCATGAATGACATACGTTCGAAGACGCAGGTATTGTCAATCATGATGTCTGTGATGGGAAAGGGGAATTCATCTTTGGGGCATGTCTCGTTCAGGTTGCGGAAGTCGATGCAGATTCGAATCTTCCCATTCTTTTTGAGGACGGGTACTATGTTGGCGACCCAGTCAGGATGTTGCTCCTCACGAATGAAGCCGCTGGCTATTAGTTTATTGACTTCGGCTTCGATTTCGTCCATGGTGCCTGGGCGGAAGCGTCGCTGTTGTTGCTTGACTGGCTTCGCATCTGGCCGAATGTTGAGTTTATGAAGAGCAATGTCGGGATTTAACCCTGGCATGTCTTCATAGCTCCAAGCGAACACATCAATGTATTCTCTGATAAGTTCTAGCAGCGACTCCCAGTCTTCGTCTGTTAGGCTTTTACTGACGAAAATTGGTTTCGGAGAAGATTCGCTACCGAGATCTACTTGTATGACCTCATCTTCAGTAGGAGGTTCTCTCAGTTCGAACCGCTTTTTAAATTGTGCGTCTAATTGCTGGGCCCATGGATCTAGCTCGAGGATTTCGGGGATGTCTTCGTCTTCCTCGTAAGCGTCGGCGAATGCCATGTTGACTGACATGACTTGTCTGAACACATCTCCGATGCTGGTATCTGAGTCGGAAGTTGGTGATTCGGTTGAATGTGACTGCCAGTCGCATTCTTTATCTGAACTTTCAGGGGTCGTAGTAGGCGTTACATACCCTAACCCGCATCGAGTTTTGTTATAGTAGTTCCGTGGTTTGCCCGCCGGGACTGGAGGCTTCAAAGGTAATCGTCGTCTAGTGCCGTAATTCAATCCTGGCGTCGTCTCTAGATCATACCCCTGTTTCTGTATAAGATATTTGGATTGAGGGCTATAGAGATATAGAGCCAGTCTTCCGGCATCTGACCCGAGGTCGACTTCTTCTATGGTGAGGGGATGTGGGTTATTCGTCCGGCCGAAGATGATCGGATGATCTCCTTCCTCGAATATTCGGTAAGCGTCTTCTACTGGAGTAAGCTGGATCGCAGTGTACACATTTGTCACCTGTGTATGTAGGTGAGCGCCTATACCGTGTTCCATAGCATACATTGTACATAGCTTATTGAGCTCGGTGTAGTTCAAAGATAACCCTTTATTGATGAAGTAAGGTATCTTTTCTAGGAGATTACATCATCAGCGGAGGGGACATCAGTGTGGGCAGCCACATACTTGGCTAGCTCCGGTTCCTCTTCGGCTATCCCCTGTGTGAACGAAGACTGAGAGGATGACCTGGGAAGCTTGATTGTCAGTGGTTCAGTTGATGGAGTGGAGCGCGGAGTTGTTGGCAGACTAGCGACCCCCAGTTTGGCATTTGATGTGGGGCGAGGAGTGGCTGGTTCGCTAGAAGTGTCAGACCTTGCATCGGGGTGACGACCCTTCCTGGGAAGGCGTATCGTCATGGGCCTGTCCGAGGGGTTGAGCTTTCCTGCTTGTGGTTGGCTGACTCTTGGTTGCCTGATTGTCAGTGGCTCCGTTGTGGGTCTCAACACTTGGCCGGACCTTGGCAACCGGATTATCATTTGCTCCTCCTGCACTGAGAGGCTGATTGCGTCCTTCCGCAGAGTGGCGGTAAGGGGTGCAGACTTTCCCGGTTTGCGAGCATGGAGGTGGATCGTCAGGGGTCCTTCTGTTCCCGTGGCTGTCTCGGTATGAGCTTGTGCGTCTCCTTCATCAAGGTGCCTCTTCGACTTTTCGTATAGGCAAGAGTCTGAGTAGTAGGATTCGACCCCTTTGAAGGGATCGATATCAGCAAATTCTGTCTTCACGAAGCCGTGTTTGTCGACATATTTGAAGCACTGGTATAGCGTAGAAGGCACGATCATATAATCGTGAATCCATGGACGCCCCAAGAGGATGTTGTAAGAAGTGTCTGCATCTATGACGTAGCAGGTGACTTCGGATTGGAGGTCGCCAATTTGACACTTCAGACGAATCTTTCCAACAGGGTAGCTCCTGCCCGAATTGAAACCGCTGATGTATCCCGTATAGTATAGCGGGCGATCATGTAGGTTGGTTTTGATGAGCATGTCCTGCGGAGTGAAGACGATGTTGGGCATTGCTTCCGTGCAGGCGCTGTCTTGGAGATCCACGGGTGAGTCCTCCCCGGTGAGGTTGGATTGAGCCAGATAGGCATCGGCGTTTTGAAGTGCTTCGCTCAATGCAATACGAACGTCCTTGGAGAGTCTTAGGAGTTCGTACAGTGACAATTTGGCCGAAGTGTTAGCCAATTGCGCTAAGATGTCAAAGTTGTAAGGCCTCTCTAGCCCTTGGGCTGCGTCTTTTCAGAGAGATTTGTCGAAGCGAGTCTCCTTTGGCCTAGGCTTGTCGGTCGTCGAAGGCCGAGCCGGTCCCAGAGCATCAGTTGTGGTGGGTTGATGATTTTCAGTTGGGTTGTCAACCACAGGTTGGGATTGCGCTCTGGACCGTGTGACGACGGCTGTAGCTTCCTCATTGTCTGCGGAGATTGTGTGGCAGGTCTTGACTTTTCCATTTTTCTTTTTGTCGGTGGTAGATGGTGTGGGCCGAGTTACTTCTGACACCAAGTCTGGATGGACCCACATGACCTCCCCTCGTGAGGTGGTGAGAGGTACTAGACCAGCAGCCTGTTCCCGGGGAGGGGGAAGATTGGTAATCTCCATTGTTGCCAGAGGGACGGGGATCACCCCGTCTTGAGTCTCCGTCGGAGGAAAGTTGCCGAATTGTACGGACACCATATTGGCTGCTACGGTTACCTCTTCAAAGTCGATGGCCAGAGCGTTCGAATCGATGAGGCTTTGGATATACCGTTTTAGTTGGTAGCAGTCGTGTGTAGCGTGGTGTACATAACGGTGGTAATGGCAGAACTTTGGGTTCTCCAGATCAGCCGACCGAGGCTCCCGTCTTGGTGGAGGAAGCTGAATTCTATCTCCTTGTATGAGCATGTCCAAGATCGGTTTGACGTGGCTGTCTTCGAAAGAGTAAGTGATTTAAGGCCATTGTTTGTCGGCCGGTTGTGACTCAGGCTTCTGGGCCGTGTCGGCCACCATAGCCTATTTTCCCTTGCTGTCCCGATTGTTGGAGGGGTTACCCCCATTATCGTTGTTGGGACGCTTGCCCTTATTTTATCCTTCTGAGATGTGCAATCCCAGTTGGAGAGCCTTCTTTAGTCGTTCTTCGGCGCTTGTGGCGCTGATGATGAACGCCTTCCAATCTTTGAATTGACTTTCGCCCATCCAGAGACTAATCGTTGGAAGCAGTCTCTTTTGGCAAATTTCAATCAAAGAGGAATCTGGATTTCCGGAGGGCAGCTTCATGGCGGTTTGGCGGAACCGCTCAATGTAGTTCCTTGTCAACTCCTTCTCCCCTTGGACGACGTCCATGAGAGTGGACATAGTGACGTCCTGTCCTACTTCGTAGAATCGTTCCAAGAACAGGCGCTTGAAACCGGCGAAGGAGTGGATGCAGTTGTCCGGTAGATTGCGGTACCAATCGAAGGCGACTCCTTCCAATGTCCCGATGAATAACCATGTGAGGATCGCATCATCATGGGGCAGATGGTCGGTGGTGACCTCAAAGTAAGTGATGTACCGGCTTGCTGAGGTTTTGCCATCATACGGGTTGATATTGAACGGCTTATATCTTGGTAGGAATGGAACATCCCTCCATTCAGTAGGGTATGGTTGCCGTATTCTGAGATCTTAAGCGTTTTCTCGGGCATAAAACATGGCTCGGAGCTCCTGGACCTCTCTCCTTACTTCTCGGGTCTCATCTGTCGCGGTAGGGGCTGTTATCTCGGGAGGATTATTGCCCGGGTTTGGTGCCGCTGAGTTTGAATCTATATTGACCGTGGGGCCTGTGCTTGTTTGACTGGGCGTTCCTCCTTGTAGAGTGGGCAGGGCCGTTTTAATCTCGTCTACAGACTTGACCAAGGCAAGTAATATGGCTTCGAGACTGTCAATGCGCTGGCGATCACTGGAACCACCTTGATTGCTGTCCGTCATGAACACCGTCCTTACATGAGGAGTGATGGAAGGAGCGGTGGAGGATGTGGCCTCCGAGTCGTACCCATGCACCGAGAAGTCATCGGGATATGTGGGAATGTTCTCTTCGGGCTCGGACTCGGAGGGAACGGTATCCCCAGCTTCAGAGCTTGCTTCGTCTTGAGAATCATGGATGTCCTCGGGGACATCGGTGCCTGTCGTACCTGAAGGGAGAGTCGTTTTCCCGGGCTCGGCTCCTTGGAACATTAGATTGTTGGGGATATTCGGAGCAGTGCTACCCCCAACCCCTAGCGATGCGGATGATGAATTTCCCACTGCAGCAAATTTCGTCTTTGAACGGGTGTGTTGGAATACTCCGGTGGAAGACAACCGTTTAGACGACAGTTTCGTAGCTGTAGTGGTTGACATCTTGGGACTGGAAATGCTTGTCTTTTTCCCCATCCTTTCGGTGGGGATCTTTTGAGCGGAATTGCAGGAGACAACAGGAGGTGCCTCATCTTCTGAGCTCGGGTGCTGTAGCCTTTGGAAGACGGACGGCCGATCTTCCGTCACTGCCGCGTTGTTGCAGCAACAATTGACGATGATCTGGGTACAGCGATGTCCGAGCGAGGACTCTTTGCATGCCGACACTCCTTCTCTTTTCTTGCGTTTGTGGAGGATCGCCTCCCGCAGGTCAGAGGAACCACTCGGTCCATTTGCCGCCGGGGACTGGACTCGAGCAGTTGCATACAACTTCCCATCTGAGGCCCGTGTGATAGTCAACGCTCCGATAGTCAGAGGTTGGGACAGCTGACTGGACCGGATGAGTCCGCGCTGTCCTCGACTTCCTCCTTTTAGCACCTGCGGGTGCGCAATAGGAGGAGTCCAAGTTGAATAACAGAGAGTCTGGCTTATCATCCAGAGAAGTATCAGGGTCAGGACCACATGAGAGACGGTCAAAGACTGATCGAGAGAAGCATGAAACAGATGCTATATGGCTAGGGTTGGGTACCGTGCAGGCTGTCTGCATGCGGTTGCCTTCTGCCGCCGGATGAATTATTTTTGTGCGGCTAGGAGTCACGACCGTACGGGCTGGCCGCATGCGGTTGGCAATTGTGGCCACATGGGTTTTCTGCAAGCGGTTGACTCCCATAGCCGTATGTGTTTCATCCATGTGATTGGCGACTGTAGCCGCATAAGCCATGCGGCTGACAGATGTGACCGCATGATTTTTCTTCATGCGGCTAGCGGATGTGGCCGCATGAGTTTTTTCCATGTGGCTAGCACCCCTATGCGGCTCGGTTCGCGTAGAGTTCCTCTTTGCCCCTGCAAGTCTAGCATCATAGTGTTTTCTTCTGTCGGACTTGGGGACAGCAGAGTTGTCTACGGTCTGAAGTGGGGCCGCAGAAGAGTCCTTCTCGCCGTCTTGAGCAACAGAGGGTATCCCGTCGGGGGCTTGGGGAGGAGCAAATGACTTTGGCCTCCACTATCTGCGAGCCTTTGTCGTGCGGGTGCGCTTCTGGACCGGGCCAGCGCTTTCTTCGGAGAGCATCTCTTCAAACGCCTGTTGGTCGAAGCGGACGACCATCTTTTGTTGCGTGGAGTCAAGTTTGGCTGCATCCGACTGCGTCACCAACTCCTCAGCCGTGGAGAAGTTTGTCCCCAGCAGAGTCGCCATCGTGTTTGCCATGAAATATAAAAGAACAGAACAATTATCGGAGGACTGGACTTTTACTTCACGTTACAAACTCGCTTGTACAAAGAAATCCTAGGGACGAAAACCTAGGTACAGCAATCTAAGTACAATTGTTTATTTTAGATTCTGGGGGTGACGATAGAGGCTCGGGAAGGCGACGACAGCCCTGCCTTACTCCTTGGACGATCGGTATGCAGCCTTGGCTCCTGTGAAGAGATGGTTGGCGTTGATAAAGAAATGCTCTTCTTGCTCTCCTCGGGTTGCTATTCTGACTTCTCTCTTTCTCTGTGTATTTTCTCTCTGATTATTAGAGGGAAAAGCTCTCTTTTTCTCTCTCCTCTCTGACCGTGTATATTTTGCAAGGGAATGGCACCCCGCTATTTATCATAGTGGGGGCATCATTAGGGTTTGGATGATTACCCATTCTCAAAGTGGCGGCGGCCTGATGTATAACCAATCTGGACCATTCGTTTTAGGCGTAAAGGATCTGGGCCATAAATGGGGGTAGCACTAAATCTTTCGAATAATTAACGCTGATTGTTTTAAATCTTCATGATTGATTGTGTAGCTTGGATCTCCCACCACGTGTCCCATTGGTTCGATTAGGAATGATATGACCTGATCTCATTAATTACGCGGATATGGTCATTGGCATCTGGTAAATCTTTGCATCTCATAATCATCTTTGCTGCCAGCTGTCATTGAATCTCTGCCACGTGTCTTGATGATGGACTCTGCCAAAGCCGCATGACATCCGCGAACCGCATGAGACAGCGTCTCGGCGAACCGCATAGGTATAGTATTTGCGAGCCGCATGAGATGATTCCTTGGTGAACCGCATAAGAATAGCAACTGCGAGCCGCATGAGGTGGTTTCTTGGTGAACCGCATAAGAATAGCAACTGCGAGCCGCATGAGGTGGTTTCTTGGTGAACCGCATGAATGTAGTAATTGCGAGCCGCATGGGATGGCTTTTTGGTAAGCCGCAGGGAGACGATCCTTGCCAGCCGCATGAAGCTGTTCTTCAATGGAGCCGCATGGGAGTAGCCACGTGTCAATCTCGGATCGCGTCAGGGATTTTCTCCTATTTCGCAAGAGTCTGTCATTATGGCAGGGTCATTATGATACTCTATGTCAGAGCCGTCAGCTGTCAAATCTTGACAGAGCATTAAATAGGCAGACTGCTCGATGGCCAGTTGTGTGAAGGGGTCTCGGGCATACACGTGGCATTGAGACGCATATCTCCATGAGCCGCATGTACTTTTGAACCACATACGGCTGGGGGACTCTTTGAATCACAGGACTGTCCCTATGTGAGCCGTATGGACTCTCCTGTCCGAGCCACATGAGACTAAGAATCTCTCTGAACCGCATGGGACTGCTCCTGTATGAGCCGCATGAGGTTCTCCTGTTCTGAGCCGTATAGATCATCATTCTTATATTTTTTATGCTTCTACAATAGGTAAGCTGAAGTTGAGAAGTTGATTAATCCTTGGGGATCAGTTGCATTCGATCTGTAGGATTGGGTTGGTTTCATTCACAATCTAGTCCTGATAGCTTGGTTCATATTGATTGGGCTTAGGCCATAGTTGTTTGGGCCATAAGTTTTATGTTGTTTTTAGTAAGCTAAAAGTTTGGATTGGAAATGTTGAGTGTGGAACTCGGCCTACTTGATAGTATTGAGAAATGGGGTTCATATTAATTATTGGATTAAGGCTTTTGGAGATTTATGAAGTTTAATAGGAAATTCTTTATTGGATTTCTATAAGGTTTTAGACTCGGAGCAATCTTGGACAAACCCAAAATAGAGGCAAGTTCATATACTCAGTATTACCATCATTGCATGCATTGCACTCACTCTTGTTATCATGTCATTTATTTTACTTGTTCTCGATTGATTGCATGCATTGTTTCTCATGTCGGATGGGGGACGTTCTAGAGACATGTGATGGACTAATATTGGACAAAACGTGTCACGACCCGCACCCTAGAGTAAGGGCACGAGACGTGGGTACGTCCAGCCTACGCCGCAGTGTCGACGGTAGAACGCTGTCCTAGGTCACAACAACTAACAATTGAAGGCAATAACAGTTATACTCCCCGAATGGGGGTGACATAACAGAAATATAACTCAATCACAGCTAAGTTAGAACAGGTAAGATAGATTGATAATGAAAGATAAAATATCCAGAACAGAGAATCACAGAGATACAATCCAGAATTCTAAGTGTCTAGAATAGTACATCTCAGAATATCTCAAAGTACAGTAATCCAGAATAGTAAAGACAGTCCTAGTCTAAGGGAGTGTCATCTACAGCTAGTGGATCCTGCTGCTGGTCCAAGTCCAGGCACTCGTCTAGTGTAGCACCGTAGTAGGTAGGGCAGAATACCTCAGCCTCGTCCTTTGTAATATTTTAACAGGTCCAGTCAGGACAGGAGCGAGCACAGTACATCTCAACAAATCATAGCAGGTCAGGATATATAATCATGCTAGAGAGTAAGATACAAGAACTGAAGAATAATATGATAAACAGGAAAGACTGTAAATAAATAGCTACAGTATATAGAGAACTGATAGTGTCTAGTGATTCAGAGCACAAGATGGTTATGTAAACGGCACGATGTTATACACGAGTAATCTACAGAGGTTGTACACGAGTAATCTACTAGATTGAATACATAACCACTTCTACTCCCCCGCCCCAAATCAATACACAAGGATCTGGCTAAGTTATGTTATTGTACACGAAGGTCATGTGAATACATGATTATACACGATTTCACACGTTTCGTACACGAATGTCACAAATACAAGGAGTACACGATGTTCACGATAAAGTACACGAACACGAAATACCCGATGTATCCGCTAAGGGGATAACATCGCCCAACAAGATCCATATAGTACTAATCCGTGTTTCCAACGTGTCAGCATCATGTAAAGTAATCTAAAGCAAAAAATATACTCCTAATACAGGATATGGAATGATCAGATAATGTACTCGCCTGTAACCGATGAATCTGAGAGAATATAGACTGTCCGAGGAGTGGTGTTTGTCTCCTATAGAACAGTACAAGTCACTATGAGTCTAAAATGATAATACGATGCAAATTAATGCATTCTACATGAAACTAGGTCAATCTAGACCAAAGTCAACTCTGGTCAACCCTAGAAGTCATACTAGGTCAACCAAGTCTAATCTAGGTCTAACAAGACTATTCTAGGCTTACTAGGCTATTCTAGACAATACTATGTCAAGCCTACTAATACACACATTGGTATATAGATTATAATCTAATTTAGAGTATATAACCTATAGCCTCTATACCCTATTACCCATATATCACAACACATCATATTACACAATATCATATATATACATACATTCACACAATCCTATATATGACTAATATATGTGTACAACACTATATATATATATATATATATATATATATATATATATATATATATATATATATATATATATATATATATATATATATATATATATATATATATATATAGGATACATGTATAGAGAGAGGAAAATCATATAGTGTACCAGTGTATGTGTGTGTGTGACTAGGGAGTGATGGTGCTAGCATCATAAAACAGTGAATGAGAGAGTGATCATGGAGTGTGTGAGTGAAGAGAGACATTGTGTGTGTAGGCTAGAGTGTTAGGGTGTGTGCCAAAAACAGTGAGAATATGGTGTGTGCATTTAAGACAGTAAAGGAAAGAATTTCAGTTTACAGTCAATACAAGGAAGGAAATCAATTTACAATAAAACAATATAGTTAAAAAACTATTCTCAGGATTTGACAGTTAAGGAAAGGGAAATAAAATCAGTTAAGAAACAACCAATCTTAACTAAAACTCAGATTTCACACATTATGAATCTCAGTTATATAAAACCAAATGAAGGGGACACCTCTTCCAAATGGCAATGTTTTCTAAAGAGGCAACCCTAATTTTAGGAGCATATAAATAGGGGGGCTGACCATAGGGGCTGGTCAGATTTTCTAGGGTTAGGGCTTGGTTCAATGGGTGTGGGCTATGGGCCATTAAGCCTATTAGTCATAAAATGACTTGTGACTTCACAAGCCATTCCTTAATCAACTAGCTCCTATTTTCCCCAAAATTAATTCCAATGAGTTAATCCTCATGAACTTAAATCAACCTAGGTTCTCAAATCCTAATCACTTAGTCATGACCTAGGTTAGCCACTAGGTTAGTCTATAAGGTCAACATAAGTCAAAGTCTCTAAAACACCAAAAACAATTATTCTAAAAATCACTAAAAAATCACATTAATTATAAATAATAATAATAATTCAAATTAAATTCTAAAATTTTGAAAATGACCAAAATACCCTCAAGCTAGAAAAGTGGTAGTGATAAATCTTGCCTGATAGCATACTCTATATGCCTGAGTCCATTTCGTACGTGACTGATAGCATTATCGTCAGAGTGATTGATAGCATTGTCGTCAGACATGCCTGATTATTGCGTGACTGATAGCATTGTCATTAGACATGCCTGATTATTGCGTAACTGATAGCATATTTTATATGCCTGATTACATATTAGTCCCCACATGTTGATAACGTCCAATTGCATATGTACACATAGTTAGTGCATATTTATATTATATTCCATTATTTCTCTGTTCAGTTCTACTTACTACATTATACCATTCCATTGATCTTCCATGGTGAGTTACATTGAGTTACATTGTACTTTGCTCCTTTTCTGACTGGATCGTTGATTACAGATGAGATGGATCATAGATTATCATTCATGGCTTGCATTGGAGCTCGTTTGACATTGAGATAGCTAGTTTCATGTATAGATTGATTGAGTGTATTTGTTTACATGTTGTTGTTATATCATTTATCTTTTACCAGCTTTGTACCCGGACATTCATGTATAAGTTGTAATAATTGTATAGTGGATCGCTGTGATGGTAGTATAGATTCCGTGATTAGATGCTATGATGAGATGTTCTTGTATTTATATGACTAGACGACTTACTACCGCTGTCAACGATAGTGTAGGCCGGGCATGACATCGACCCATACCCGATTATCCGGGAACGGGGCGTGACATGTTTTTGTGGTGGCCCATGGAGGTCTCTATCTAATGGTGCTTAGGATTAGAGTACCATTGGGAGCCTGCGAAATAGGAGACTCATCACAACATAGGCCGATTGTGTGATTGTATGTATTTTGTTATCTATAGTAATCTCTGAAATTTTTTTATGTCTCATCGTGGTCTCTACAAAAGTCGTGATTACAATTCCATGACTTTTGGGGATCATCCTCTACCACAATATTATCAGATTCTAACATCCTTTAGAATCTGGACTTCCTTACCACTTAGAGATTTAAGTCAGAGTTTCCAAACTCCTCAAGCATTTCAAAATTCTCCATTGGTTTTTAAAGTCTATTTTCTCTAATCATTCCAAGCCCAACTATTTCATTAGAGCCATAGAGCTCATATATTAGCTAATCCATCCTTATGATTCTTTTCTATTTGGATAGTCAATCTCTTGATTCTCAAGAACAGATATTTATAATACATGTCCTTCCTAGTGTGATTGAATCTCTTTAGTAAATCGGAAAGCTTGCTTGAATTGAATTATCAAGGTACTCCTTTGGAATTCCAGTGGATAACCATTGAAGGAATATTCAATATCCTACTATGGCATGGCAGCCGCGCACTGCAGCCATTTATCTGGATCATAAAAACTGCGGGTCCACTGCAGCTATCAGCGCACTGGCGAGGCAGGGGCTCTAAGTCGAAGTGATCTCAGGTATATATAGGTTTCGAATAATCTTGAGATTATGTTTCTATCCCTTGAAATTGTTTTGTCCATGGGTAAAGTTTAGAAATTATTCGGTACCTATCATTCTTGAGTCACGGAGCCGAGAGTTCACTGCAGCCAGATGTACACTGGCGGGGCATGAATTTTAGGTAAAGTGATTCTGGATATGCATGAGTTCCGAATATTTTTAGACTAAATTCATGATTAGTCTCCTATCACCATTGACAACTTTACCTGAATTTATCTTGATTTTGAACAATGACTCGAATTTAATCGTACCAAGACAATTTCAGTAGTTATAAGTAGATCGTGCCTAAATGAGTTATATTTCTTAATCGTGCCTATACTCTAATCATGCATGTGCTTGACTATGACTATGTCAATTGATTCGAATCGTGCCAAACTAAACCCTTCTAATTTTTGATTCAAGATCGTCCCTAAATATTGATTATATCGTAATTATGCCTTGATGATTTTCTACTAATCGGGACTATTTCATTCCAATTAACCTTGATCGTAATCCTCATTATCTTTAGTCGTAATTAAAATTTAATCACGACTATACTAATTCTAATCGTGCGTTGATCATTATCGCATTACTTTTGAAATTCTCTGACTATTTTAAAATCATGCCAAAATCATGCTAAATAGATTCTTCTATCGTGCCAATTCATATTCTTTAATCATGCCTTAACATGTTTGATCATTATTGTACTATCCTCAAATTTCCTTAATTATTCTCGTGCCTAATCGTGCCAGATAAATTCCTATTTCATAATCATGCCTGACTGATTTTTGTGTCATTTAATTCTAGTCGATCCCTTTGAAATTTCGAGGACGAAATTTTTCTAAGGTGGGTAGATTTGTAATCCCACTTTCCTAGAATTTAGGTTTATGAATATTGGTAGTACTTTTATTTTGGTCTTATTAAAATCTATTATTTATTTTGCGTGAATGATTGTCTAATTGAACTATTTTAAATTATTTTGTTACTCCTTATTGTTAGAATATTTTAAGCTAATTTCTAATACTGAGATTTATTTTCCAATATTGAAGATTATTGTTGAATTCTTTATTAGTTAATTTAAAGGTTATCTTAAACTAATTATCATTTAGTATTTTTTACTATTTTCTTAGTTCCTAAACTATTTTTTCTATTCTCAGCCAAGTTGCTGGGCCAGCTTTCCTAATTCAGCCAACCATTTTCTAAATTCCTATTCACCAATCAGCCTAGCCCAGCCCGGCCTATTAGTTAGTGGGTCGCGGGTTCATGGATCCACAAACCTACAGACCCGCTGACCCGAACCCGATAACCCACTAATAAGCTAACCGTTGGTTTCAAAACCAACTCATTCATCCTTTCCTTTTTATTCTCCAACTTCCTCTACTTCAACCGACGACGACGACGACGACGCACGGTGGAGCCGACTCCAGAAGCTTCTCCTAACCGATTCTCAACGGCCTAACCACCTCGTCTGCCCGCCCAACTACTTTGCCGCTGCCCGCCTGCCCGTGTAACCACCTACCCGTCGCCACCGCGCTTATAAATAGGACCAACCCCCTCCTCCTTCTTCATCATTCGTAATAGCGACGAAGCCCTGCCTCGCCGGTGACTGCTCCCTCTTCTTTACTCCTCTTTTCTCCTCCGTCCTCGTTGAGAGAGCTCATGGAGCCGGCCATGGCTATCAACAAGCTCTGCGTGCGTAGGAGTCTCTCCTGTGCCATTGCTCGACCATGGCGATCTCCTCCTGCGAGCGTTGGCATGGCTCCTTTGCTCTTCGCAGCGGTGAACAGAGCAAGACGTGACGACGGCCATGGCGATGATCGCCGTTCGAGTTCTCTGTCGTCTCCGTCTCCATGGCAGTTATGGCCGCGAGCTCGCTCTGGATCGTTCAATTGATTGATCGGCTCAATCGGTAAGTTCTTCACCTTCCTCTTCCCTTGTGAATTTTCCTGTGAACAATGAATTCTTGTTGGCGAGATTACTTTTGAGAGAGTCTCATATGGTTTTTTGAATAGATTTGTTCGAATTCCTTATTTTCTTGGATCTTGATTGAGACATTTGGTGAGTTTCTTGATCTGATCCTGGTGAATTCTCCAATTTTGGAGTCGAACCAATTCAAATCGAACTCATATTGCTGTCCTATTTTTGTGCATATTATATGTTCGATGAAATGCCCAGGAGAACCTGTCGTCGAGCTGAGGACTCGGGAACACTGTATCGGACACGCTGGGAGCACGTCTAGTTCACTTCATAGCTGCAGGTATCTTCTACACTTCTCCTAGATGATTTTAGGTAGCCATGAACCGTAGGAATCTATGGGTGTTGGGGATTTTGTGTCGAGAGTAGTATCGGATAAACAGTGATCTTGCGGATACGAATTGTTGCAGTGATCTAATATTTAGTTGGACACAGCCAAGAATGTGGCATAGGCAGGGAGTATTCTTTTGGGTATCAGAATTAGTTGTGATGGTCATTTAAATCTTTGAATGGCCACTGTATATGTGACCATTAGGTTTGAATATGGGTTGGTTCTTTAGTAGACAGTAAGTGTTATTGTCGACTGTAGGGATTTCCCTTCTAGCTGTTGAGATTCAAATAGGTTATTTTGTAGTAAGTTTATGTTTTAATGCATTATGATGGGTTGGTCATTTGGACTGTGGTGTTAAATGCATGTAGCAGTTGAAATATTGGGTGAGACTTTGGACTAGGTCTTGTTGGTCCAGTTCTGGCCTTGTAAACTTTTTCTAATATTATAGGTAAGCTGAAGTTGAGAAGTTGATTAATCATTGGGGATCAGTTGCATTCGATCTGTAGGATTGGGTTGGTTTCATTCACAATCTAGTCCTGATAGCTTGGTTCATATTGATTGGGCTTAGGCCATAGTTGTTTGGGCCATAAGTTTTATGTTGTTTTTAGTAAGCTAAAAGTTTGGATTGGAAATGTTGAGTGTGGAACTCGGCCTACTTGATAGTATTGAGAAATGGGGTTCATATTAATTATTGGATTAAGGCTTTTGGAGATTTATGAAGTTTAATAGGAAATTCTTTATTGGATTTCTATTAGGTTTTGGACTCGGAGCAATCTTGGACAAACCCAGAATAGAGGCAAGTACATGTACTCAGTATTACCATCATTGCATACATTGCACTCACTCTTGTTATCATGTCATTTATTTCACTTGTTCTCGATTGATTGCTTGCATTGTTTCTCGTATCGGGTGGGGGACGTTCTAGAGACATGTGATGGACTAATATTGGACAAATCTTGCCTGATAGCATACTCTGTATGCCTGAGTCCATTTCGTGCGTGACTGATAGCATTGTCGTCAGACATGCCTGATTATTGCGTGATTGATAGCATTGTCATTAGACATGCCTGATTATTGCATGACTGATAGCATATTTTATATGGTTGATTACATATTAGTCCCCACATGTTGATAACGTCCAATTGCACATGTACACATAGTTAGTGCATATTTATATTATATTCCATTGTTTCTTTGTTCAGTTCTACTTACTACATTGTACCATTCCATTGATCTTCCATGGTGAGTTATATTGAGTTACATTGTACTTTGCTCCTTTCCTGACTAGATCGTTGATTACAGATGAGATGGATCATAGATTATCATTCATGGCTGGCATTGGAGCTCGCTTGACATTGAGATAGCTAGTTTCATGTATAGATTGATTGAGTGTATTTGTTTACATGTTGTTGTTGTATCATTTATCTTTTACCGGCTTTATACCCGGACATTCATATATAAGTTGTAATAATTGTATAGTGGCTCACTACTGCTGTCAATGACAGTGTAGGCCGGGCATGACATCGACCCGTACCTGATTATCCGGGAGCGGGGCGTGACATGTACCATCTCGCCACATCATTCCAATTTGATTTCAAAATAGTTTACCATCCTTGTTCTTTCCTCCAACACTCGTGCAATTTCTTAGCACATGATAGTCCTCTCCTGTAGCTTCATTTGGATTCAGCATACCACTTAATTGGATTCATACATATATTTTAGGCGTTCCAGAAATATATGTAATTTAGCTAAGTTCAGTGATAGAGAAAACGAACGAGCTACATGTATAACTTCATTCCCAAATATTAGCAATTCCTCTTGGACATCTCGTATAATCTCAACTCATTTATTCAATCGTCCGACCAACTATTAACACAATAAATGTTACAAATTTCAACTCGAGTTACAACTGACCAAAGTTTTCCAAAGTATTCCAACTTAGTTATATCAAGTTTTCTAATGAATCCAGAGTTCCCTTTTTCATATCCATTGTCATTCATACCACCAAAATTGATAAGCTAATAGACACATTTTATTTTGACACCCCGATTCTCATCGATTACTCATGTATCCATTATCGTTCGTATCCATATATTTTATTTTCAACTCGTAAATTTCTTATTTATGATTCATTTTTCAAGTTGTACCATCATTCGACTCTAGCAAAATTTCTTATGTACTCAAAATTTTTCGTATTGATCAAGACAACATATTATCATCTCGCATGTGCGACTCTCATTTCCAGCAGCATTAATTTCGAGGGTCATTTCAAAATTGCATTTGCTCTCGTCGATCTTGACTACATGTACTACCTCATTCCGTCGTACACTTATTTCCAATTCCGATCTGATTATCCACCAATAAATTTATTTCGACTATCTCAAGGCACTACTATCAATTTATGCAGCTCAATATAATTCAACCAATTAATCAAATTCAACCAGCTCTAACAATTTATGACATTTCAAATAAAAACAACCAAGTTTTGAACCAAAATGATTCGTCATTCCATCCAACATTGTAACATCAAATTTTCCAATCTTCATTCCATTCTGAAGTTTACTTCCCGACACATCTTACTCATTCCGACTATAGCCACGTAATATCAATAGAAACATCCTAAGGGTCTCCATCAGTCAACCTAGCCTTAAGTAAAGTCTCTATGGTCAACTATTCTAAGCTAAACCAGACATTCAGCTAACTCATCTAAGATGAATAACTAATGGGGACATATCTCTTACCTTAGAGGCAACCAATTCTTATCATAGGACCATATCTTATCTCAGGAAAAATCTATGATTCGAATAATCTAAGGGACATGGGACATCACCCGATCTCATGAACTTATTCCTAACATGAACAACTGAAATATCATAACCAACAAATTCAAACTTAGGCAACCAATCGACACTCTAGGGTCAGTCTATCTACCCTCACTCATCCTCAGGTTATATCCAACAAATTTATTCTAGACTTACCCACAACTGGAAAAATCCATCCAACAATACTTATGGGTCAATCTCGAAGCCATCATATAAATTTATAAATCGAACATCCAAATCTCAGTCTTCACTTGTATAGATGCAACATCATTTGCACGATCCGACTTGTATTTTCATATCATACTCGTTTGTGTCTATTCATTTGGTCCCACTATTCAGAGTCATACTCCAATATTGCTACCTTCATAGTCTATCATTTATAACCTCTTTCCTTCGGTCCTTTTGCAACATATTCAATTTCCATATTTTTGTTCATCTATATGGTCTGTACTCTTTTAACCAACAAAATAAGGCAACTATATAATTGTATCTCTTTCGAAAGCATGTTTTATGAATTTTTGCTATCGCTAATACGACCATCTCTTAGCAATTTACATTAACCATCAATATTCATTTTGCATCATCTTCTTATGATTCCATAACAAGATTTACTATTCGTGCACCAGTCCAATCTCTATGGTACCAGTCATTTAGTAATTCGTATCTCAGTCATCTAGTTGCATATGACATAACTCGTTCAGCTAAGTCATTATCCATTAATTCTATATTCTACCTAAACTTATCATTCATGCGACAACACCATCCACCGACAAGGTCTATTACATATTGCTGCATCTCGATACTTAATTGTATCCCAGCCCACTAACTCTCATAAGGAATATCTACTCTTTCGTGCATCAAGGGACAAGTGTTCATTCTCTATGCCTCAAAATAATCAAGGGTCATAACTTGTTAATTCGAAATACATTGAATTTTCTCAAGCACAACTGCATGTGTGCAAAGCCATCTATTTTTCAAGTCCATTCTCTTCCTCTCGGTCACTGATGTAACTTTCTGCATCTTCTAACTCATTTGCAACATCTTAATAAGCGCCTAACGTCACCATCAGTTTGTTGATGTCCAACATGCAATTTTATTTACTCAATCCCAACATCATTCTATATTCGGTCTATATTGTTGTTCCAAATCTTTTGATAGCAACATCTCACCGTCGTTACTGTCACACCCCGCTCCTGCAGGAGCGATCATCCTCGCTAAGGCGTGATGCCGCACGGGCCTAGGTTGCACCCGTGCAAGGCTAAGTCCAGAAACTGCCGATTTGAGCTAGGCCACAAAGTCGCACAGAGTGTCCCCATTTGCAGCAGAAAGTAAATGAACACAAATTGAAGCGAATTCAACTCTTTATTGATATTCAAGAAGTTTACAAGCGGTGATTGGCCGAGTTTACAAGTCGCTCAAGCTCTCTCTCTCTCTCTGAAACATAAAAGGCGTGCCAAGTGGCTTACAAGATGGAATGATTCATGGCGATGTTCCAATGCATTATGTCCTGTATAGGGTGCTTCAGCTCCTTGCAACGCTCCCAGGCTCCAGAGATAGCTCCGCGCCTTAGCACGTTCGATGGAAGCTCCGCACCCGCCGGCGTCTCCTGCATCCTGCAAGCAGACTGTGGGATTATCAGTACATTGTTATGCACTGGTGGGGAGGCTAGCTCGCCCATAATGCTATCATTACCAAACACGTTCTATTTACTTTTGTGCACCGTCTATCATTCATTGTCTTTCTAATCTTACCTTAGGATCAGTTCATGGCATATTTTATAGCCTATCTCGTGTTGTCGAATACAAGTGTCGCATGGAAATACATGCATGACTTACCCATACTTACCGTCCGGCCTTCCCTGTCCAAAGTAAACCAAGTTAGTCAATAATTCACATATAAACATTCAATGTTAAGGGCGTGTCCCTGCCTCAGTTACTAGTGCGTCGTAGGCGTATTCTCTAACTCATTGTACGAAGCATTCATTATCATTTGGTGTGATACATTTCAAGCTTATTCAGAAGGTGCTTTGTTCAGATTAACTTAGACTACTTTGATTTCAATGCAAGGACTTGCACGTGGATCGCCACCAGCAAAGCCCACTTAATCTATATGCACCGGTCGCTGGCATCACAAGCCAATTTGGACATATTCTCCTTTGGTAATTTCTCACCTATCACTGTGTGCGGCTGGTTCACATCTGATAGTCTTTTGAAATTACCCCGCACTTACGTCTCCTAGGTGGCCAAGCCCCCCCAGTTAGCCGGTAAGCCCCTTTTTGATTCTGCCTAGGCCGGCATATCCCACATTTGATCATGCCGCATAATCCCTTTTTCTTTATGGTCATGGCATCGCCACCCCTCGCCCGTACCGTTTGTCCACGACCATTTCGTATTAACTTGTCTTTTTAACTTAACGGCTGTCTCTGAGCCGAAGGCTAACCCTTAGCCTTAATGCGTTATTGACCAGGTTGGCGTCCGTGCAGCGCGGGTAGCGAGCCCCGTTGCACGTGCCCGTTATACCTGTCGCTAACCATTTCCATCCTTCTTATCTTTTATTCATTCTTTCTTTCACTTGTTCATTTATTCGTTGATTCATTCATTCACTTATTCGTTTACTCTCTCATTCATACATTACGCAACTCTTTGTACGGGAGTCGCCTTGGCGATCCATCAGTCCTATAGCCTTTCAATGTTGCTATACTCTACTCGGAACGACTATATTGATAGTCTTCCCATTTCATTGTTGTAACCCATTCATTGTTTCATTGTTGAACGCATAAGGGACTTGAACGCAAGCTTGTGCCTTAGCACGAGCGTGGAGCGCGGTGCGAGAGTTCTCGTAGTTTCTATGTTCTTTTCCATATTCTATACAAGCATACAAGATGGGATTATTCCCTTAGCTAGGTGCGTTGGGTCATTTATTAGCACGCGCGGTATTATCGCCTAGCGACTTCAGTGATAGTATCCGTATTGTTATGTGTCTAGGCTAAGCAAAGACGGGTTCATCGGAGCCACCCACCTTAGCGATGTTCGCATCGGCCGGGCGATACTCCGAGCGCGCCTTTGAACGTCTAAGTCTGGATTCATCTTGATGGGCCAATGTAAGCCTTGTATCAATTTTTCATCAGGTCGATGCCAACTCTTCGGGTCGACGGCTCGTTTGAGTCGTTGCACTTGCCGTTTGAATCGGCGTTCCGCTAGGGCGGAGCGGGTCATTACATGATACACCACTCAAAACAAGTCTCGTCCTCGAGACTTCCCGAGTGCAGGTCATCCTACTATTTCTTAACTCGGGTCGTCGTGTTTCTTAGACGATTCCTATCGAATGGCTTTACCGTTCGATGGCATCTAACTATACTCGATACCTTTTCAAGTTCTGCGTCGCATACGTCTGGTCGATTTTTATTGAATGACTTTCTATTCATCTTTAGAGTTGATGGCACTTATTCAATTGTTGCGTTTCTTGGTTACTATTTCGACATATCATGGGACTGAAAGCGGTCGCACGGGGTGCGTTGAAATTCTCAAACACGAGAGTCGTAGGCTGAGGCAAACTCACTCGTTCGTTCATGTGCATCGCAACACCCACTTGCAGCTGCATTCGAGTTTATCATATCGCTGAGTTTAGATCGTGTACGCATTCAAGGTGTCCCCCGAATACGTACATTTCAACCAAGCTTAGCGACTAGCGAAGTCGGACAAGCTACTCGTGATAGTTTCGATTTGCTGATCGTTTTTGCTAACTTTAGTTTAAAACCGAACTCGCGTGCATCTCACTATCGTTTATCTCGGTCATCAAGATGGCCCGAATCGCTTCTCAAGCGTTCTTGTCTATGAAATCTATACGATTTCTTCTTAGTGGAGTCGACCAAGTCTAAGTAATTTTCGTCCGATTCAAGAACAAGTATTTCACCATCATCGAGTATTTCTTCCTATCAACGATTCAATTCGTTATCCTAACTTTACTTGCGCGTCATTTATTTCTATCATTCCCTTCGTTTGGGGCCAATCTCATCGTCGCTCACGCACACTCCCTGTTCCCCGTCCTACTCTAAGTCTTGCTGTCCCAAGTCTATCGTCCGTCCGGACGATACTGTAAGGTCAATCGCACAAGTTCAATCACTCGGCATAGGGTCGTCCGCCTATCCGCTAGGTCAGCTCACAAGGTTATAATTATAAGTCAAGTTCGTCGCTCATCGTACAAGGTCGTTGCACAACACTCGCCCCAAATCCTATGGTCAAACCATTTGTTCGTTTGTATGGGAGTTTCTACCCAAGCTCACGTCACTCAGATTTCTAAACATCGAGCATGATCACCTAATCCGTATCAAGACTTACGTTGCACATATTCAATTCCGTTTAATCTCCAGTTCTAACCAATTCATGTATTCAATCACGAGGTCATCCAGCTCGACAATACATTGCGCCTCAATCTCACGCGAGTCCGATTATCCATGGCGGTTCATGAATCACCATGCAATGCTCCCGCAGAATAATCATTCTCATCGGGGCGTAACTCTTGTTTGAGTTTTAGACTAACCCATTCTCGATACGCGGATTGGACCTACTCAATCCTCAAGTTCAATTCTTCAAACACAAATTCCTTTTTGAGTCCACCTTCGCGTCAAACCACAAGTCGAAGCAATCAGATTGCCACGCCATCTAAGTTCAATCACTCCCGCTATATGAATCACCATATCAGCGCTCACGCGGAGTGATCGTCATAATCCAGCGCGACGCATGTGCGAGGCTCGAGTTGCGCTCGCATAAGGCAAGAATGTCAACGTTGTGGCTGTCAACGAAGCAAATCCAAGCATTCACATTTTCATCCAAGCCAAATCTATCTTTTCCTCGACATATTTTTAACATCCCAAGTATAGCATCCAACGGAACAATGACATTTGCACGACCGTCATTCGCCGAGTCAGAGTACCCCCGAGTTATCGCATATCGATCTTTGATACGCCTCAATACCATTAACGATATGCGTAACCTGACGATCTTTTTTTGCAACCGATTTCGAGTCGTGCATTGATGCTGTTGTCCGAGTTGGATATTCCACAATTTCCTCGATATTCAAGATCAAGTTTGATCGCTATTCCGTAGCTACTTTTCAAGATCGTTGTCCAAACTCAAGTCACAATTTACTTGAATCAATCCGAAATCGTACGCACGATCCTCTAAGTTTCCTCGATCAAGACCATTCCTTTTTATTCATCGTTCCGAGTTGTTTTCTAACTTGCGTTGCCCATTCACAAGTTGTTCGAACGATATCTCATTCGGGACACACGAAGTCACGATCAACTAAGCGTGACGTATACTAAGGCTTTGTACGATTGCATCGTTTTCTCCGACATGCTCGTTCTATCCGTATATCCTTTAGTCTCGCTCGAATAACTTCTAAGACGTCCATACACCACTTAGGGTTCGAGCCACTCTACTAGTCGTCGACACTTATTCTTATTCTTCCTCAAAGCTATCACATACACCACTCGGGTTTAAGTCATTCTATAAATCTTCAATCACATTCGCATCATGCGCTAAGATATCCTTCAGATTCGTTCGACGAATCTCTAACGTAATCGCTCACGTCGCCTCGACGTACTAAGTCGTTCGTACTATTCCTCAAAATCCAATAAATCTTTCGTGCACGCCTAAGTGTTAGTTCGATAGCGTTCCTATCGATATACACTCTAAGTGTATCTCCGTTCTCGACCGAGCGGTACTTGATATCGCTCGCAACTCGATTGTACCAGAAGTTGAGGTGCGCGACACATGGACTAAGTTGTGCCGCATAACCATCCCATGCGGGATATATTCAAGTTTGCACGCTCACTTGCTAATGTCGACGTAGGACTATTTGGGCATGCACGCGACTTGCTAACTTAGCATGTGTTTTCTATCGAGTCATGTTTAACATCGTTCGGCACAAAAGCCTTTGCCTATCGATCCCATTCAACCGAGTACTTGTACGAGCTTTTGGAAATATTAGACTTATTGTATGGAACATCCCAAGGCACAACGAGAGAGAGAGTACACTTCTTTTATTTCCAACCGAGCTTTCAAAACTGAGAAAATCGAAATGAAGTCCAAGGACGTGAAGCCGTGCTCTGATACCACTATGTCAAGCCCCGCTCCCCCAGGAGCGATCGTCCTCGCTAAGGCGTGATGCCGCACGGGCCTAGGTTGCGCCCGTGCAAGGCTAAGTCCAGAAATGGCCGATTTGAGCTAGGCCACAGAGTCGCACAGAGTGTCCCCATTTGTAGCGGAAAGTAAATGAACACAAATTGAAGCGAATTCAACTCTTTATTGATATTCAAGAAGTTTACAAGCGGCGATAGGCCGAGTTTACAAGTCGCTCAAGCTCTTTCTCTCTGAAACATAAAAGACGTGCCAAGTAGCTTACAAGATGGAATGATTCATGGCGATATTCCAATGCATTATGTCCTGTATAGGGTGCTTCAGCTCCTTGCAACGCTCCAAGGCTCCAGAGATAGCTCCGCACCTTAGCACGTTCGATGGAAGCTCCGCACCCGCCGACGTCTCCTGCATCCTACAAACAGACTGTGGGGTTATCAGTACATTGTTATGCACTGGTGGGGAGGCTAGCTCACCCACAATGCTATCATTACCAAACACGTTCCATTTACTTTTGTGCACCGTCTATCATTCATTGTCTTTCTAATCTTGTCTTAGGATCAGTTCATGGCATATTTCATAGCCTATCTCGTGTTGTCGAATACAAGTGTCGCACGGAAATACATGAATGACTTACCCATACTTACCGTCCGGCCTTCCATGTCCAAAGTAAACCAAGTTAGTCAATAATTCACATGTAAACATTCAATGTTAAGGGCGTGTCCCTGCCTCAGTTACTAGCGCGTCGTAGGCGTATTCTCTAACTTATTGTACGAAGCATTCATTATCATTTGGTGTGATACATTTCAAGCTTATTCAGAAGGTGCTTTGTTCAGATTAACTTAGACTACTTTGATTTCAATACAAGGACTTGCACGTGGATCACCACCAGCAAAGCCCACTTAATCTATATGTACCGGTCGCTGGCATTACAAGCCAATTTGGACATATTCTCCTTTGGTAATTTCTCACCTATCACTGTGTGCGGCTGGTTCACATCTGATAGTCTTTTGAAATTACCTCGCACTTACGTCTCCTGGGTGGCCAAGCCCCCCTCCAGTTAGCCCGTAAGCCCCTTTTTGATTCCGCCTAAGCCGGCATATCCCCCCTTTGATCATGCCGCGGAATCCCTTTTTCTTCACGGTCACGGCATCGCCACCCCTCGCCCGTACCGTTTGTCCACGACCATTTCATATTAACTTGTCTTTTTAACTTAATGGCTGTCTCTGAGCCGAAGGCTAACCCTTAGCCTTAATGCGTTATCGACCAGGTTGGCGTCCGTGCAGCGCGGGTAGCGAGCCCCGTTGCACGTGCCCGTCATACCTGTCGCTAACCATTTCTATCCTTCTTATCTTTTATTCATTCTTTCTTTCACTTGTTCATTCATTCGTTGATTCATTCATTCACTTATTCGTTTACTCTTTCATTCATACATTACGCAACTCCTTGTGCGGGAGTCGCCTTGGCGACCCATCGGTCCCATAGCCTTTCAATGTTGCTATACTCTACTCGGAATGACTATATTGATAGTCTTCCCATTTCATTGTTGTAACCCATTCATTGTTTCATTGTTGAACGCATAAGGGACTTGAACGCAAGCTTGTGCCTTAGCACAAGCGTGGAGCGCGGTGCGAGAGTTCTCGTATTTTCTATGTTCTTTTCCATATTCTATACAAGCATACAAGATGGGATTATTCCCTTAGCTAGGTGCGTTGGGTCATTTATTAGCACGCGCGGTATTATCGCCTAGCGACTTCAGTGATAGTGTCCGTATTGTTATGTGTCTAGGCTAAGCATAGACGGGTTCATCGGAGCCACCCACCTTAGCCATGTTCGTATCGACCGAGCGATACTCCGAGCGCGCCTTTGAAAGTCTAAGTCTGGATTCATCTTGATGGGCCAATGTAAGCCTTGCATCGATTTTTCATCAGGTCGATGCCAACTCTTCGGGTCGACGGCTCGTTTGAGTCGTTGCACTTGCCGTTTGAATCGGCGTTCCGCTAGGACGGAGCGGGTTATTACAGTTACTGAGCCTACAATCCTTTTACCCAACTGATTCAAGTCATCACCTGAGTCTACAATTCGTACCATTTCCAACCAAGGCATTCATTTCATATTCTCACTTCCTCATTACCCAATATAATGCTAACTATCATAGTCTAGCAACGGTTCATCCAAACTTAATTATCAAGGAACACACCTAGCCGTCACGCATCAATCGTAATCCCAGCTATGACTCGAAACTATCCAATACCTTACAGGTAAAGTATCACTACACAGTAAATAGGATTAAGGGACATCTTATCACTAAGAGGGTAGAGCCATATACAACTCAGAGCTCAAGCCATTCTCGACATAATATTTCTGTTCGCTCCAAACCAACGTCCATAATGGACTATCCATCCCGCAATGGCTCTGCTGACCATAAATACAAACTAATTTCCTCGCATTCGAAACATACCAAACCAACACACATAAGCCAACTTAAAATTCTGTCGATTCCCATTCACTGAAATCATGAATACACTACACCAACATACCATGCCATCACCCACTATCGATTGCCACAAAACATTCAACTTCTATGAATTTCACACTTAAGACTTCAAGCACACAATACCAACTTATTATAGCATCGCATCATTGTTACTCGTTTTGGTATCATTAAGAATTCATTAAAGTACACATGACACATCCTACATATTTAGACTTATTGTATGGAACCCATAGTGAATGGCCGGGAGGATCAATAAATTTTTAGTCCGGGAACAACTTAGAATAATTTGAAAGCAACACTGAATAATCGCGAAAGCACTTTGAGTCATTGAAGAGGCAACTTTGATTTTATTGTGGAAGCAACTTTAAGTAATCGCGAAAGCAACTTTTGAATCATTATGAAAGCACTTTGAACCATCATAAGAGCAACTTTGATTAAAACAAATCGAATAAAAATCCAAGGACGTAAAGTCGTGCTCTGATACCATTCTGTCACATCTCGATTCCAGAAGATCAAAAACTAGCCACTGGACGTAATGTCGTACAAGTCTAGATTGCACTTGTACAAGGCTAAACCATTATAGTTTTCGGTATTTCTCAGAAAACAACCACAGCACAGCAAAACCAAGCAGATAAATTAAAGTCATAACATATGAGGAAATATATCTCTTTATTAATAATTGAAATTGATTACAAGACTTGTAGCTGAATACATAGTTTACAACAGATTACAAGACTTTTGAATAACCAACTGAATTTACTTGTCATCTAGGCTTAACTAAACATGCCGACTCGGCTTACAATGAACTTGCCAATTTGGCTTACAATCTCACTAGTTCATCTGAGTTACACTGTTCTATACATTATGTCCCGTATTATAGAAGACATCGTCTTACAAGAAGAGCTTGTCCACATCCATCTGATTCATCGATGCCAAACACTGATCAAATAATTTCCCCTATGCACAAGCACCTGAATTAATGAACACAACGTTGGTCAGTACATCATCTATGTACTGGCGAGCGGTGCTGGTCTAACTCACCTAAGAAGACAACACTAAGTAATCATGCTATCCAATATTATTAAAAGTGGTCTTTTTCGTTGCTTTAGGGTCAATTATCAGTTCATATCCGACAGAAGTAAAGCATGCATATTATTCTTATCCTGCGAAATGTAAATATGATATCACCCTTTTTAGTGATTCTTACCTACGGTCATGTAGCCATCCATGTACATTTATACTTACTCTGCCTGCATAAGATGTTGTTAGTAACAATATCATAATTATCATATTAGTAGCCGTTCACGTGATTTCTTACCAACAGCTGACATCCTTCCATGTATATGATTCATAACTTACGCTGCATGCATAAGACATCGTTAGCATGTGACCTATCTATATGTGGGTCTCTGGCTACATGCCATCTTGGACTTATGGGTAGACTACTCCCCTTCAGCGGTGGGTAGCTAGCCTAGTCCGAAAGGTTTTTAAATCACCGTGCTACTACTTTAGCACTGTGCTATTACTTCAGCACGAGGTTCTCCTTAAGACCAATCGGTTTTTGAGGCCTCGAAATGCCTTTTGAGGAACCACCTTGTCGACAAGTTGTCCATGATAATGCAAATATAAGAAACTTATCTATGAAGAAAATATATAATGCATGATAAGGAAAACTAAGTATATAAGCCACCATTCTCAAATAAGCCATCATTCTCATTCGTATTGCCTCATTTGCCTTGAGCCAATGCTCGCATTACCATCTACCCAATCCAGGGACTTGGGTAATCAACATTCTATATCAGCACTGGATAATAGTATGTGATTACTTAAGCCTTTCCCACATCTTTGATACCATACAACTTCTAACCGGAACTCATTGTACCTATCGCCCAATTCTTGGGACTTAGCATCTGTGTTACCATATGTTCATTCAGACATAATTCAAGCATACTCACCGCCCAGTTCTTGGGTCTTATTATCTGTGTTACCATCTATTCATCGAGCTGAGGCTTGATATACTCACCGCCCAAGTATTTGGGACTTTTGCTTCACTTGTCATGTAATTCATTGCAACAGCACGCAAGCACTCTATTCATGAAATAATACACAACAGTTTTTGGGTCATGTGATTAATTATCTTTCATTATCTTTCTGGGTTCCATACAAGGTATCATTTAGCAACTCAATACGAAATTATAGCATATAGTCATTTTATTAAGCGTGAAGCTAAAGGATCTTTGAAGGGTTCAATATTACTTACATTTATGAGACGATTCCCATCACGATCGCATAGCCTTCCAAGCGATCCTTTGTGTATTCCCAAGTCCAACAAGGCTTCATCGAACTAACCCGCCATCACAAGGCACCGAGCGGATCGGGGCACTACATCCCTCGCCGTTGTGATGCGGCTGCTACGCGATGGCGGTGCCGCATAGCCGGACTACTACTGCAGCCTCATTTTTGGCGTCGGTGGTGCACAGGTGGCCGGACGGCCAAGGGAGGTTCACGGTGGTAGGGCACGACGGCCGGCGCTACGACGATGGCTTATCGCTTCTGCTTTTGCGACAACTGCTGCTATGGCCGTGTGTACTTTTGTTACCACGGTTGCTGCTGACTCGTGTGGGGGGGGGGTAGTATAATTAGGGTTTAGGGTTAGTTTATATATATATATATATATATTTTTTTTTTTTAGGGTTTAGGGTTTAGGGTTAGTTTATATATATATATATATATATATATATATATATATATATATATATATATATATATATAATTTTTTTAGGTGTCCTTTCTCCAAGTCGGACTATGGCCCAAAGCCACCCAGCCGTCCGAGGGGGGATTCGAACCCGAGGCCTGTGTTCGGGCGGCCCACCATACTACTATTAGGCTAGTGCCTTAGAGACTTATAAATATATATATATATATATATATATATATATATATATATTTTTTTTTTTATATAAATATATATATATATATATATATATATATATATATATATTTTATATATATATATATATATATATATATATATATATATATATATATATATATATATATATATATACACACACACACTTCGTATGCAATTATGCATACCTATATATTTATTAGTAAATATACACAAATAATTAATAACATAAAAATTTAATTACCTGGAATATTTAAGAATACATAATTGGTCTACAATCCATACATGTAGAGAATATGGTCATAGTCACAAATAAAAATCCTATGAAATAAAGTTGTTTAAAAATACGAATATATATATATATATATATATATATATATATATATATATATATATATATATATATATATATATATATATATATATATATTGATAAACCCCCCTTATTTATTAAAGAAGACTCAAAATGCCGAAGCCTGCACACGTATACAAGGCACAAAAGGACAAAGCCTATACAAGTATACCATCAAAATGAAGACATAGGGGAGAAACGACACAACCCTACCACCCAGAGCTAGGGTTGTAGCGAGGTCCAGAATGCTTGAGTGATGTGGGAGCATTCGGTACTCCTTTTACGACATTGGCGGGCGATTTCCCAGATGAGTTGATCAACTGAGTACTGTTGACCTTCGTATCTCGCCTTGTTGCGATTCTTCCAAATCACCCACGTGGCCGTCACTGCAACGATCTGGTGGCCATGGGATGCTAATCCCCAGGAAACCGCGAGATCATTGAAGCGCCCACCACCCGTCTCGATACTGTAGAGTTGGTTAAGGGTCCTCCAGATGCTGCTAGGCAGGCTCCCCAGACAGAAGATGTGATCTATAGTCTCCACCTGACGGTCAGGGCAGCACGAGCAGGCTGATGCTAAGCTGATGCCAATGGTGTTGAGGATATCGTCAGTGGGCAGTTTCATTCTAATGGCTCTCTATATTAGGAACGACCACTTCTTAGGGATACAGAATTGCCAATAGAAGGCAATGGAATGGTGCGACTGCCCGGATCCCTGGACAGCGATACGCGCCGACCGCAGTAAAATCTCCCCTGTTGCCTCTAGCGACCACTTCAGCGCGTCATCCTCGCGGCCAATACGTAATTCGCGCGCTCGGATGCTATCTGCCGTTGAATTACCGGACCATGCTTGAACTGTGTCCCTGTTCCAGGCGTCAGTAGTGGGATTCCACAGGTCTCTCTGATTTTCGTGTTTCTTCGGGTCTCCGTGAGACACGGGATCATGCTCTCTCCAATCCATCGCTCCAGGAAAGGATCCGAGTCGTCGGCCCCCAATTGTAGTCTCATAGCAGTCTCGCAAGGTCTCTCCCGATAAGGATACGATGCCAAGCCGCTGAGGATATGCTATTGGATACGGCCAAGGAGAGGTGGATGTGCTTGAAGTACCTGGCCTTCAAAAACCTGGTCCATAAATTGTTGGTTGTACGGAGTTTCCATTACAATTTCATCGAGAAAGCTTAAATGTGAGTGAGTTTGGTAAATCCCAACCGTCCCTCGACTGTGGGGTGGGCCATGGATTCCAGCTAGCCCAGTGATGTTTGTCCTGGCCGTCACAGTGCCCCCAAAAGAAATGATAAAAGATCTTCTCGATCGAAGCAATAACCTTCTGGGCGGGGAGCATGCAGCCAGGTGGATGGGGATGGAGGTGAGCACGTGATTGATGGGGATTATCTTGCCACCGGGGATAGAGTGGCATTATGCCTCCTTCAAGTTTCTTTCGATTCTTGTGATCAAGTTCTCAAAGATGCCAGAGTTGGATTTCTCGTACACCAGAGGACAATCGAGGTAGTTGAACGGGGATGGTCAACAGAGAATGATGTTAAGTTGGCTAGGTTGGTTCGTACT